>PVLC010004157.1:71998-88327 GCA_004027655.1 Graphiurus murinus
TCGGAGGTAGAATGCCCCTGAGTTCAATCCCCAGTACCGCAAAAAAAAAAAAAAAGAATACGGAGGCAGCCGGGCGTGGTGGCGCATGCTTGTAATCCCAATACTTGGGAGACTGAGACAGAAGGATCGAAGGTGCGCGGCCAGCCTCAGCAACTTGTGAGACCCTCTGCAACTTAGTGAGACCCTGTTTCAAAATAAAGAATAAAAAATAGGGCTGGGGATAGAGCTCTGAGGTAGAATGCCTCTGAGTTCAATCCCCAGTACCGAAAAAAAAAAAAGAATACGGAGGCAGCTGGGTGTGGTGGCGCACGCTTGTAATCCCAATACTTGGGAGACTGAGACGGAAGGATCGCAGGTTCGTGGCCAGCCTCAGCAACTTGTGAGGCCCTCTGCAACTTAGTGAGACCTTGTTTCAAAATAAAGAATAAAAAAATCAGAACTGACTAGGAAAGGGCCCAGTGGAGCTTATTGGAAAGATAGGAAGATCCTCTGGGTGGTAGTGACACCAGCATGTATATAGATAAAAATTCATTGCACTCTCCACTTAAAATGTTATATATGCAAATTATGCAAATTATGCCTCAATAAAAGAGTAGAATCAAACAAAAGTTTTGGGTGACCACATTTTATTTATTTATTTATTTATTTATTTATTTATTTATTTATTTATTTTGTGGTACTGGGGATTGAACTCAGGGGCATTCTACCTCCGAACTACACCCCCAGCCCTATTTTTTATTCTTTATTTTGAAACAGGGTCTCACTAGGTAGCTGAGGCTGGCCTCGAACCCAGACCCTCTGGTCTCAGCCTCCCAAATGCTTGGGATTACGAGCATGCACCACCACGGCCAGCTTGGGTGACCATATTTTTTTTTTTTTTTTTTTTTTTTTTTTTGTATTGGGGATTGAACTCAGGGGTGTTTTACCTCCAAGCTATACCCCCAGCCCTATTTTTTATTCTTTATTTTGAAACTGGGTCTCACTAAGTTGCAGAGTGCCTCACTAAGCAGCTGAGGCTGGCCTCAAACCTGGATCCTCCAGTCTTGGCCTCCCTCCCAAATGCTGGGATTACAAGCATGTGCCACCACGCCTGGCAGGTGACTACATTTTAGATGAGTGTGACTGAAAAATCAAAAGTTTGATGTATTCACGTGAATACAGTCATTGGGAACTTTAATGTAATTTCATAACAGCCTCCCAAGTGTCACGTTCCCAAGGCTTCTAAGCTCGCTGCTCACCAGCACCAAAGGCCCAAGAGCGCCAAGGAGGTGGGGCCCTGCCCAGAGCTCCCAATGGGCCACTCCCCGGAGTTGTCCCCGAAGGCTCCAAAAACACCTGTGGCTAAGCGGTGAGCTGCCAGCTGTGCCCAGCTCAGGGAGGCCGCACTGCTTAGACTCCAACGTTGAGGGCTCTGCAGGTCCTTACAGGAAATGGCGGGTCCTCAAGTACACTGGGCTCACAGGGCTGGCTTGAAATGAAAGGTTAGATGAAGGAATAAGCCTTTTAGGAAAGCTCTGTATTTAATCTTTTTTTTTTTTTTTTTTTCCGGTACTGGGTTTACAAGCATGCGCCACCACACCCAGCTGCATTTAATCTTTAATTTTAATTTTTATTCATTTATTTATTTATTTTGTGGTACTGGGGATTGAATCCCAGAGCATTCTACCTCCAAACTCTTTTTCTTCCTTCCTTCTTTCTTTGGTTCTTTCTTTGTTTCTAACAGGGTCTCACTAAATTGCTGAGGTTGTCCTTGAACCTGCAAACATCCTGTCTCAATCTCCCAAGTACTGGGATTATAGGCGTGCCACCCCACCTGGCTCCTGCCAGGGATTTTGATGCAGGTTCAAGTGTGAGACCCACAGCTCTAATTAAAAATTTGCATTTCTAGCAAGTTTCCAGGTGATACACATTCCCAGAGGCTGCTATTCTAAGAACCACACTTTAAAAACTATTTCAGTCTAATGAGTAGAGTAAAGCTCTGGGAGAGGGTGGGGAAAATTAAGAGTGACCCAAGTGAGCAGCCAGGATGCAGGTGAGAGTTAATTAGCACTTCCACAGACTTGCTAGGCACTCACCTGAACAGGAAGCCCATACAAGCGAGACTAGTACAAGAGAAAACTATTTCCTAGGAGCTGGGTGTGGTGTCCTATGCTTGTAATCCCAGTACTTGGGAGGCTGAGATGGGAGGATGCGGGTTCACGGCAAGCCTCAGCTACTTTAGTGAGGCTCTCTGCAACTTAATGAGATCCTGTTTCAAAATAAAGAATAAAAATAGGACTAGGGTGTAGTTGGGAGGTAGAATGCCCCTAGGTTCAATCCCTAGTACCACAAAAACAAACAAACAAACAAACAAACAAAAAACAACTATTTCCTGGGTACCTAGCCCTGAGAGTTAATTCTGACAAAACTAAACCTGGAAAACCAGGTGCAGTGGCACATATCTGTGATGCCAGCAACTAGGAAGGGTGAGGCAAGAGGATCACAAGTTCCGAGCCACGCTGGGCAATTTTTTTTTTTTTTTTTTAAACAGGGCCTCACTAAATTGCTGAGGCTGGCTTCAAACCTGCAATCCTCCTGTCTCAGCCTTCCAGATACTGGGATTACAAGCATGTGCCACTGCTCCCAGCCTTAAAATTATTTTATTTATTTTTATTTTATTTATTTATGTGTGTGTGTGTGTGTGTGTGTGTGTGTGTGTGTGTGTGTGTGGTACTGGAGACTGAACCCAAGGGCATTCTACCTCTGAGCTACACCCCCAGCCCTATTTTATTTATATTTTGAAACAGGGTCTCCCTAAGTTAATTAAAGTCTCACTACTTGCTAAGGCTGGCCTTGAATCTGCGATCCTCCTGTCTTAGCCCCAAGTACTGTAACTGCTCTCAGCTTCAAAATATATTTTTAAAAGAACAGTTTAGGGGAAAAATAAAAAGCTGGGCATGGTGGCGCATGCTTGTAATCCCAGCATTTGGGAGGCTGAGACCAGAGGATCCGGGTTCACTACCAGCCTCAGCTACCTAGTGAGGCACTCCGCGGCTTAGTGAGACCCTGTTTCAAAATAAAGAATAAAAAAAAAAAAAATAATGGGGTATAGCTCGGAGGTAGAATTCCCCTGAATCCCATCCCCAGTACCACAAAAAGAAAATAAAAATAAAATAGGGCTGGGGTATAGCTCAGAGGTAGAATGCCCCTGGATTTAATCCCCAGTAATACAAAAAAATAATTATAATGAAATAAAATAGGACTGGAGTGTCTAACTCAGAGGTAGGAAGCTCCTGAGTTCAATCCCCAGTACCCCCCAAAAAAATCAAATGAAGAAATATCAAAAGGTCAGTAGAAGTCGGGCTTGGTGGTACATGCTTGTAATCCCAGTACTTGGGAGGCTGAGAGCACAGGATCGGGTTTGTGGCCAGCCCCAGCCACCTAGTGAGGTACTTCGCAACTTAGTGACACTGTTTCAAAATAAGGAATAAAAAATAGGGCTGGGGATGTAGCTCAGAGGTAGAATGTGGCCCTAGCACCACACACACACACAAAAAGGTCAGTGGATATTTAAACAAAATCTCTAAATAAAAGACAGAATGCTAAGATAAGCCCAGTTCTATCAGGAGATAGAATTAATTTTATCACTAGAATCCAGCAGTCTTTCCAACAAAAACAGGCAGAAGTGACATTGCACGGCTCTGACCCCAGGTCCCGGAGGCTGTGGTTTTCTGCCCTGTTGCAGATCCCTGCCCAGCCCCCTGAGAACAGCCCGGGCTGCCTGCTGCAGGCTGAGACGGTGGCGCTGGGGAGAGCAGAGTCACACTCTGAGGCCGGTCCAACTAACCACCTTCATGCCTTTGCAAGACCCCAGGTCAAGTCAGCGGCGCGCAACTCAGGGGGCAGAACTGACACCAGCTGGTAGAACTGTGACTAAAAATAAATGTCACTCTCATATGCCACTGAGACTGTTTCTTTCTTTCTTTTTTTTTTTTTTCCCCCAGGGCTGGGAATTGAACCCAGGGCTTCACGCTGGCCAGACAAGTGCTCTACCACTGAGCGACACCATCAGCACCCTGTAGTTGTTGACTGTGCAGCTTTACTTATTTATTTATTTACTTATTTTTATTGGCACTGGGAATTGAACCTAGGCGTGTCTATCTCTGAGCTACACCCCTAGCCTTATTTTTTATTACTATTATTTTTAAACAGGGTCTCACCTAAGTTTCGATGGCCTCACTAAATTCCTAAGGCTAGACATGAACCTGGGATCCTCCTCTCTCAGCCTCCCAAGTACTGGGATTATAAATGTGTACCATCACACCTGTTTTTTTTGTTTTGTTTTTTTGTTTTGGGGTACTGGGGATTGAACTCGGGGGAATTCTATCTCCGAGCTATACCCCCAGCCCTATTTTTTATTCTTTATTTTGGAACCAGGTCTCACTAAGTTGTGGAGTGCCTCATTATGTAGTTGAGGCTGGCCGAGAACCTGGATCCTCCAGTCTCAGCCTCCTGAATGCTAGGATTACAAGCGTGCACCACCAGGCCCGGCTTCACACCTGGTTTATGCAGTATTATTGTACCAATAGATAACTGATAACTTAAAAACAAGGGAAGGAACTTTGTGTTTCCAGTGCAGCGGCTTGGAAGTTCTCCATCTTTGTTTGTTTGTTTGTTTTGGCCTGGTGTGTGTGTGTGTGTGTGTGTGTGTGTGTGTGTGTGTGTGTGTATGTATGTGTGTTTGTTGAGGATCTCACTAAATTGCCAAGACTGGCCTCAAACCTGAAATCGTCCTATCTCAGCCTCCTAAGTACTGGGATTACAGGTGTGTACCACCACAGCTGGCTTCTCACTTCATCTTATTAAGTAAAAAGCTGAACAAAGTGAACACCAAGAATTCTTCTTTAATCTATCACAGAATCAAGGTCACAGGACAAATTACTGTCACTCAAACTGGACTTGTGACTAAAAATAAGGCCCCTGAGAGCTAGGGTCAAAACTGTACAGTATTACTTCTGCTTTTGCTGGGGAAAGACAGGGCTGGGCTGGAGCCCAGTGGCACATTGCTTGCCTAGCATCTGCAACACCCTGCACCACAGAAATTAAAAATTTAAAAAATTGGACAGACAGGCAAGGGTGTATGGCATTTACCTGTAATCCCAGCCACTGTGGGGGCCAAGAATCCCAAATTCAAGGCTAACCTGGGAAATAGGAAGACCCTGTCTCACAATTTTTAAAAAAAAAAATTTCTTAAAGGTCTGAAGACATAGGTCAGTAGTAGAGCACTTGCCTAGCAGAAGTAAAGCCCCGAGTTCAATCCTAGTACCACAGTCAGTCAGTCAGCAGAGTGGACAGACAGATAGGTGGATACATAGAATCACAACTTAGCCTTGCAGAGACCCTCAAGGAGAAACCTTGGCAGGAACTAGAATAGGGGTACCCAAAGCCCCCAAAGTAACTGACAGATCACTGGAGTCTCAGTGTGGACAAGCCTAAGAGTGAGAAATGCCAGGAGCCAGCTGGGCGTGGTGGCCCACACTTGTAATCCCAGTACTTGGGAGGCTGAGGCAGGAGGATCGCAGGCTCGTGGCCAGTCTCAGCTACTTAGTGAGGCCCTCTGCAATTTAGTGAGACCCTGTTTCTAAATAAGAAATAAAAAAATTAGGGCTGGGGGTGTATCTCGGAGGTAGAATGCCCTTGGGTTCCATCCCCAGTACCACAAAAAAAAAAGAAAGAAAATGAAATGCCAGGGGCCCAAGTGTCAGAGCGGCATGCCCATACTTTTGTAGGTTTTACCTCCAGGAGTTCTATCAGGTCTTCACAGTAAGGATCTGGAGAAAAATACTGTCTCCAGCAGGGAGATAGAAAAATAGCCATCCCAAATGTGCCAGAGTATTCTGTACATCTGAATAAGGCTGGCCTTCAAGAGTTTAATGTACTGGAATTTTATCAACACCCAACTGACCTGGAGAAAGGAAAAACCTACTTCCAGTCCCCATTAGCCATCCTATCTCACCTAATTAGGGGCAAAACTGAGAAGTCTGCCATCAGGGCACAGGCACGCTGGGACTGAGACCCAATCACAGGACTCTCAGTGTCTCCTCTCCCCACATCTGGCAGCCACAGCATTAGAAGCCTATTTGCCACTGTGTGTGTGTGTGTGTGTGTGTGTGTGTGTGTGTGTGTGTGTGTGTAACAGGTGTGGAACCCAGGAACCCTCTACCTCCAGGCTATACCCTCAGCCCTATTTTATTTTTTATTTGGAAACAGGGTCTCACTAAGAGACCTTAGTTCTGAGAGCCTCACTAAGTTGCTAAGGCTGACTTCAAACCTGCAATCCTCCTGTCTCACCCTCCCAAGTACTGAGATTACAGACTGCACCACCACACCCAGGTTGCCACACTTCCTTTTACTTACTATATCATGCCTGACTTCTAGAAAAAAAAATTACCAGGCATGCTAAAAGGTAAAAAGCAGAATTTGAAGAAACTGGGCAAACATCAGAATCAGATATGGCAGGAATGTTGCAATTACCAGGATTTTAAAAACAAACTATGATAATATTTAATAAGGACTTCAGTGGAAAAAAAGTAGACAACATGCTTAGATGGGTACTATAAGAGACATGGAAATTCAAAGAAGATAAACAAAATATGATAGAGATTTTAAAACAAAATATGACAGATTTTAAAAACAATATAACAGCTAGGTGTGGTGCCTCATGCCTACAATTCTAGTACTTGGGAAGCTGAAACAGAAGGATCGCAGGTTCAAGGCCAGCCTCAGAAACTTAGTGAAGCCCTCAGCAACTAAACAAGACCCTATTTCAAAATAAAATAAAAGCCAGATGTGGTAGTGCACATCTGTAATCCCAGTAATTCGGAGGCTGCAACAGGAGGATTGCAGGTTTGAGGCCAGCCTCAGCTACTTAACAAAGTCCCTCAAAAACTTAGGGAGACCCTATTTCAAAATGAAAAATAAAATAGGGCTGGGGATGTAGCTCAGTACCTCCAGTACCAAAAATAAAATAAAATAGGGCTTGAGGGGAGACTTGGAGGTAGAATGCCCCTGGGTTCAATCCCCAGGACCCAAAACAAAACAAAGCAGGTGACAGAGCAGGGAGTATAGCCCAGTGGAAGAGCACTTGCCCATTATATGCCAGACCTTGGATTCAATCTTAAGAAACAACAAAAAAACACTGTAACAGAAATAAAGAATGCTCTTGATGGGCTCATTAGTAGACTGGATACAACTGAGAAAAAAAAGCCTCTGAGCTTGAGGATATGACAATAGAAATCTCTAAAACTGGTTTTTAAAAATATAATCATGTCTTAAATAGAAGTCTCTTCTACTATCAAGTTGCAATTTTCTGTAAATATCCAAAAAATTGTGGCAAGGTGACTTGTACTAAATCTTACTCTCTTCAAAAGGAGAGTGGTTTGGAATTTATATTTCCAGTGTGTATATTCTTATGGAGAAAGCAAGACGCAGAGTTTGCATGGTTCGAATTTTCCTAGATTTTCTTTTTTTTTTTGCGGTACTGGGGATTGAACTCAGGGGCATTCTCCGAGCTACACCCCCCGCCCTATTTTTTATTCTATAGTTTGAAACCGGGTCTTGCTAAGTTGCAGAGTGCCTCACTAGGTAGCTGAGGTTGGTCTTGAACCTGGATCCTCTGGTCTCAGCCTCCCGAATGCTGGGATTACAAGCATGCGCCACCACGCCCGGCCTTAGATTTTCATTACCTAAACATATACAGATGACTTGCATAAATGGAGATCTGTTGTATGATTTTGAGAGCTATAAATAAATTTGGAATTTGAATTAAAAAAAGAAATCTCTAAAGACTGAAAAAATATAAAGTGAAAGGAAAAAAAAAAAAAAAAAAAACCAGAACAGAGTATACAAGAGCTGTGGGTCAACTACAAAAGGTACAACTTAGCCGGGCGTGGTGGCGCACGCTTGTAATCCCAGCATTCGGGAGGCTGAGACAGGAGGATACAGGTTTGCAGCCAGCCTCAGCTACCTAGTGAGGCCCTCCGCAACTTAGTGAGACTCGGTTTCAAAATAAAGAATACAAAATAAGGCTGGGGGTATAGCTCGGAGACAGAATGCCCCTGAGTTCAATCCCCAGTACCGCAAAAAAAAAAAAATTAAAAAAAAAAAGGTACAACTTATGCACTTATGCATTGTGGAGGAATCAAAAGGAGAAGAGATTAAAAAAAAAAAAAAAGATAAGAACTATTTGAAACAATAATAACTGGGAATTTCCTCCAAATTAATGTCAGATACCAAATCACAGATCTGGGAAGCTCAGAGAACACCAAGCCGTATAAATGTTTTAAAAACAAAAACTGGCCGGGCGTGGTGGCGCACGCTTGTAATCCCAGCATTCGGGAGGCTGAGACCGGAGGATCCGGGTTCACGGCCAGCCTCAGCTACCTAGTGAGGCCCTCCGCAACTTAGTGAGACTTGGTTTCAAAATAAAGAATAAAAAAATAGGACTGGGGGTGCAGCTCGGAGGTAGAATGCCCCTGAGTTCAATCCCTAGTACCGCAAAAAAAAAAAAAAAAAAAAAAAAAACTGGAGTGAGGCATGATGGTGCATGCCTATAATCCCAGTAGTTTGGAGGCTGAGACAGGAGGATCACAGGTCGTTTGAGGCAAGCCTCAGCAACTGTGAAACCCTGTTTCAAATTAATTTTTAAAAAAAATCTAAGCCAGGCATGGTGGTGCATGCCTGTAAGCCCAGGACTTAGGAGGCTGAGACAGGAGGATCCTAGGTTAGAGGACAGCCTTGGCAAGTGGTGAGACTCTCAGCAACCTAGCGAGACCATATTTCCAAAAAAGAAATAAAATCAGGCTGGGGGTGTATCTCAAAGGTAGAATGCCTCAGAGTTCAATCCACAGTACCATTAAATAACAAAATAAAATAGGGCTGGAGGTGACTCAGAGTTAGAATGTCCTAGGTTCAATCTCTAGTAACACTACCACCACAACAACAAACCAAACAAAACTATGCACTGAAGCCGGGTGTGGTGGTGCACGCTTGTAATCCCAGCATTTGGGAGGCTGAGACTGGAGGATCCGGATTCGCGGCCAGCCTCAGCTACCTAGTGAGGCACTCCGCAACTTAGTGAGACCCTGTTTCAAAATAAAGAACAAAAAATAGGGCTGGGGGTATAGCTCGCAGGTAGAATGCCTCTGAGTTCAATCCCCAGTACCACACACACACAAAAAAAACTATGCACTGTTTTGTGATTTGCTATTTTTTTTCCAACCAATAATGTGTGTTAGCCACTTTCCCTTGTCAGGATTTATAAATCTCCCATACTTATCTTTTACTATTATGTGGAATTTGTGTATGGTATGGACATAATATGTTCATATAATCATTCTTCTGCTCTTCTGGTGATAGACTTTTTTTTTTTTTTTTTTTTTTTGTGGTACTGGGGATTGAACTCAGGGGCATTCTACTTTTGAGCTATACCCCCAGCCCTATTTTTTTTTATTCTTTATTTTGAAACAGCATCTCACTAAGTTGCAGAGTGCCTCACTAAGTAGCTGAGGCTGGCTGTGAATCCAGATCCTCCAGTCTCAGCCTCCCAAATGCTGCCACCACGCCCAGCTCCCCAGTCCTATTTTTTTATTCTTTTATTTTAAAACAAGGTCTCACTAAGTTGCAGAGGGCCTCACTAAGTAGCTGAGGCTGGCCACAAACCTGAATTCTCCAGTCTCAACCTCTTAAGTACTGGGATTACAAGCATGCGCCATTGCTCACGGCTTGGTGATAGATGTTTAGGTTCTTTTGTTATTATTATTTTTTTTAACAAGGAAAGGGTTGTGCAGGGCATCTCAAAGTCATAGTCCAACACCCACACTATTTATTAGCAGTCTATGATGAGATAAGAATAGAAACTGAGGATTTAAGGATGTAGTTAAGTGGTAGGGCTCTTGCCTAGCTTCTTTGAGGACTGGGGTTCAATCTTCAGCACTGAAAAAAAAAAATAAGGAAAGAAGGAAGGAAGGAAGAAAAGAAGGGAGGGAGGGAGGGAGGAAGGGAAACTGAAGATAAGCATTAAGAAAACTTTATAGCAGTTTGGGAGAAAAATGTTATATTGAGTCTCACAATAGAGGAGGCTGTATTTTCAAAGCCTTTGATATTTTAAAAAACCTTCCTTTCTCTAGAGATTCATTTATACTGTAAGCAAAAAGGTATGAGTTTATAAGCAATTGGAGACTGGAGGAGAAGCACTGCTTTTGTGAACAGCCTGCATACCTGCATACCTGGTCCTTTCTGTGTCAAGCATCTCTCTACTATAGATCTAAAGAAGCAATCCTAAACTGAGCATGGAGGCACATGCCTGTAATCCCAGTACTTGGGAAGCTGAGGCAGGAAGATCATAGCCTCAGCAGTTGGAGGCCAACCTCAGCAACTTAGAGAGTGAGATCCTGTTTCAAAACAAAAAATTAAAAAGGAAAAAGTCTGCTGGGCATGGTCATGTATGCCTGTAATCCCACTACTTGGGAAGCTGAGACAGGAGGGTTGCAGGTTTGAAACCAGCCTCAGCAATTTGGCAAGGTTCTCAGAAACCTAGTGAGACCCTGTTTCCAAATAAGAAATAAAATAGGGCTGGGGGTGTAGCTTGGAGGTAGAATGCCTCTTGGTTCAATCCCCAGTACCACAGAAGAAAAAAAGAAAAAGGTCTGGGAGTATAACTCAAAGGTAGAATGCCCCTGGGTATCATCTCCTTTACCATAAAAATTAAAAAAGGAGAAGTGATTCTAGGTTGGGTGTGCAACTCCATGATAGAACACTTGTCTAGCACGTGTGAGACCCTGGGGTCAGTCCTCAGCACTATACAAAATAAAAAGTGATTCTCTGTAGTATAGAATATAGATGTCTTTTACTGTAATGAATAATGCCAACTTGCTCACCAAAGGCCTAGACCCCTGCCATCACCAGTATCTTGTAATTCTCGTGTTCCTGAATCTCAGTGAGGTGGTGCTTCTATTTATGTCTTATTATCTCTCTCCACTGTCTCTTGAAGCCTGCCTCAAACCCAGAAAGCCAGCCAGCCTTGGGCTGTCACCTTACTTGATTTGAATTTTTGGGCAATCCCGGAGGATCCAGCAGGAGTCATTTGTTCTTTATGCATCCTGATTCCTCCTGTGAGAGATGGAAACTGAAGCTGCACCAGGCCACGTGCATATGTATTATGTGCAGGGCCAGGCTGAGCCCAGGTTTCCTAGTCCAGCATTCCCTCCCTCCACAAGGGACTCATAAGGGTGGCCGAGGTCCACACGCCTCTAGAACAGGCAGGGACTATTTGATGGGGCAGAAGGGGGCATCAGAGTAAGAGCCATGCACTAGATGTGGGAGGTCAGGAAGGGAAAGGCAGAACAGTGAGAAACCAGGACACGCCCCAGTACTTCTCAGCATGGGAATGTCTATTTCCTGGAGGTGTCAAAGGGACCTGGGGTGGGAGAAATAAACAGCTTCTCAGTCCACCAACAGTACAAGCAAAGAAGCAGCCAGGAGTTTCTTCTGTCTAGTTGTCTAATATTTTAATACTTATTTGCAGGGTTGATGTAACTTAAGCCTCCTGAAATAATACAGGGTTTGTCCTCATCCAACTTAAACAATGGACTCCCAAACCACCAAGATATTAAGCCAAACCACTCATTTTGCTTGGGCATGCCTTTGTGCAAACACTTGCACTGCCAAGCCTAGAAGGCTATTTCCAGGAACAATGGGTGGCAGGTGGTAATGGCCAGTCCACCTCATGACAAGAATGTGGAGGAGAAACACGCCATGAGTAGTAGGGGCAGAAGGAAAAGATTTCAGAGTTGGGTGGAGACTTAGAACCATCTAGCCCAATCCTTGTGCAAATCCACAGGTTCACATACCAGTTCTCGGTACTGTTTCTAGTCCTCAGATAAGTGACTTAACTTCTCAGTAGCTAGAATCCTTTGTTTGTAGAATGGGGATCTGCCTGTGGTAGATGCTGTTGGTATCTTACCAGTATTCCGCAGACTCTTCCCATTCCCATACACAATTTTGCATGCTTAGAAGTGCTAGAAATTTCACATTTAGGAGCACCTCTGAGCCAAAGGCTAACAGGAGTTGATCTATAAATACCCAGACTCCCAAGGGTGAGGATAACTCCTAGGCAGGTGCGCTGCACTGCCTCCCAGGTTCTCCAGGTGCCCGTAGTGATGATGGGCTTGATGACACAGCCTGTATTGGCTGATGTCTCTCCCTTGTTTCACTTTCCCACTACCACCTGGGATCACCTCCCATAGAAAGTACTTATACGGCTTAAGTACTTACATTTGAATGCTTGTAACAAGGTCAGCTTCTGGGGTATCCCAAACTAAGAAACTTCCCAAGCCAGGCACGGTGGCGCACGCTTGTAAGCCCAGCATTTGGGAAGCTGAAACCGGAGGATCCGGGTTCGCAGCCAGCCTCAGCTACTTAGTGAGGCACTCCGCAACTTAGTGAGACCCTGTTTCAAAATAAAGAATAAAAAAAAATAGGGCTGGGGGTGTAGCTCAGAGGTAGAATGCCCCTGAGTTCAATCCCCAGTACTGCAAAAAAAAAAAGAAAGAAAAAAGAAACTTCCCAATTATCTCACAGTGTTGTTGACAAACTCAGACAAAGCTTGTGGATAAAAGCCAAAGTTACTATCATGAAATCCTGGCACTGTTCTGCACTCCAGGCAAAGGGAGTTGGACTTTTGAATTCAAGGTGTTCATATAGTGATTTTCAAGTAGGAGGAACGTAAACCATAAAAGACAGTAGAAAAGCCAGTACTTGGCAGGCTAAGACAGGAGGATCACAGGTTCAAGGCTAGTCTCAGCAACTTAGTGAGACCCCGTTTCAAAATAAAAAATAAAACTGGGCTGGGGGGTGCCACACAAAAAATAAATAAAATAAAAAAGGGCTGAGGGTATAGCTCAGAGATAGAATGTTCCTGGGTTTAATCCCCAGGCCAAAATAGAGGGAAGCTGGGGTGCAGCTCAGTGGTAGCATGCTTGTCCAGCATGCATAAGTCAGCACCACAAAGAAACAACAATGGTGGAGTCGGAGTCCACTGGGTCCTGCCTACTTTTAACTGCTCCCAACACAATCACAACCTCCAATCTCCAACTTTCTTTTTTTTTTTTCTTTTTTCTTTTTTTTTTTTTTTTTTTTTACAGTACTGGGGATTGAACTCAGGGGCATTCTACCTCCAAGCTATACCCCCAGCCCTATTTTTTATTCTTTATTTTGAAACCGGGTCTCACTAAGTTGCGGAGTGTCTCACTAGGT
Source organism: Graphiurus murinus (assembly GCA_004027655.1). Classification (NCBI taxonomy): domain Eukaryota; kingdom Metazoa; phylum Chordata; class Mammalia; order Rodentia; family Gliridae; genus Graphiurus; species Graphiurus murinus. Next base: position 85,292 of record PVLC010004157.1, read on the forward strand.
AGCTGAGGTTTGCTGCGAACCCGGATCCTCCAGTCTCAGCCTCCCAAATGCTGGGATTACAAGCGTGCACCACCATGCCCGGCCTCCAACCTCCAACTTTCAAACAAACTCTGCCAATACACCCACCCACCAAGGAATATGTTGAGCATAATCAGTTGGGTTCATAATTGATGTCAAACAGATGATTTGATCTATGACCTCAATGGATCACAATCTACCTAGGACCCAAAGAGAATATCTCACAGAGAACTGAGCAAAATCTGCAGCGAATCCTGGAATACCATGTGGAAACAGGAAATGGTGGAGTTTGGTGGAAAGAGTATGGACAATAAGATGAGTAATGACCGGATCAGACGATAACCCATAGAATAAAAAAAATGCATGAGTTCATACTGATGTAAATAAATATTTGATTAAATAAATAGAAGTGACTGTTCTTCTTTCCAATGGAAATACAATCAACCAGCATGGAAGGAAGATGGGAAGGAGAAAATCAGCAAACACAACAGTGGCAAATATTGCAGACAAAAGGCCAGGTGTGGTGATGCACACCTGTAATTCCAGTACTTGGAAGGCTGAGACAGGTGGGTTACTGGTTCAAGGCCAGCCTCGGCAACTTAGTGAGGCCCTTTACAACTTAGCAAGACTCTGTTTCAAAATAAAAAATGAAGCCGGGCGTGGTGGTGCACGCTTGTAATCCCAGCATTCGGGAGGCTGAGACCTGAGGATCCGGGTTCGCAGCCAGCCTCAGCTACCTAGTGAGACACTCCGCAACTTAGTGAGACTCGGTTCCAAAATAAAGAATAAAAAATAGGGCTGGGGGTATAGCTCGGAGGTAGAATGCGCCTGAGTTCAACTCCCAGTACTGCAAAAAATAAAAAATAAAAAAATAAAAAATGAAAGCCAGATACCTGAGACAAGAGGATCACAGGTTTGTGGCCAGCCTCAGGTACTCAGTGAGGCCCTCTCCAACTTAGTGGGACTCCGTTTCAGAAATAAAGAATACAATAGCCGCCGGGTGTGGTGGCGCACGCTTGTAATCCCAGCATTCAGGAGGCTGAGACCAGAGGATCCGGGTTCGAGGCCAGTCTCAGCTACTTAGTGAGGCCCTCCGAAACTTAGTGAGATTCGGTTTCAAAATAAAGAATAAAAAATAGGGCTGGGGGTATAGCTCGAAGGTAGAATGCCCCTGAGTTCAATCCCTAGTACCGCAAAAACAAAAAAAAACAAAAAACAAAAACAAAACAAACAAACAAAAAAGGAATAAAAAATAGGGCTGGGGGTGTAGCTCGGAGGTAGAACGCCCCTGAGTTCAATCCCCAGTACCGCAAAAAAAAAAAAAAAAGAATACAATAGCCAAATTATTGAACCAACCCAGATGTCCATCAACAGATGGATTACAAAACTATGGGAAATACACACAATGGAACTCTACTCGGCAATAAAGAATAATAAAATAATGTCACTTGCAAGAAAACGATCTGGAGAGTATTATGTTAAATGAGATTAGCCAGTCACAGAAAGTGAAGGAACATATGTTTTCTTTACTATGCACAAACTAGGGAGTATCTGGGATACCAGAGGAACTCCAGATATGAGATAATGCGCCAATAAAAGCACATTAAAAATAAATAAAAAATAGGGCTGGGAGTGTAGCTCAGAAGTTCAATCCCAAGTAACACACACACTCACACACACACACACACACACACATACACACACTGTTGCAGACAACAGCTGCTGATAGATACTAAAACCTGGAAGGTTTGAGAAGAAAAAGGATTTGCAAAGCCTCCAAATATCTCTCCCGGGAAGTTTGCTGACAAGAACAGGGGCCAGGGGTTAGGGGAAGATGCACATCACACAGGAGCCCCTGTGAGACCACCTGATCAGGAAATTAAGGCCATCATCACAGAAGTGAGACATCACTGCCATGTACCCCATGACATGCCGCCCTGAGCCCCACATCTGTGGTGCTATGACACATGACCAGGACGCATGACCTGCACCCAAGCACAAGAAGACCCAAACAGGCCTGACCTGAGCTGAGGGACTTCAGCACCCAATTAATACTCTTCACCCTTGAAAGGCAAGGAAGGAATGGCAAAGGAACAGTTGCAGACCAGAGAGAAAAAACAACTAAATGCAGATTTGAAAAACTCAGAATGGGATACTGAAGCAAGTAAAGGATGTTACTAGAGAAACTAATAAAGGTTGCATGGGGTATTCAGTTTAATTAAAGGTGTTATACCAAGGTCAATTTCCTGGTTCTGATCATTGTGCTATGGTTCTGTAAAGTTGAAGGAGGTTGTGGGAGATACAGGCAACCTCTACTAATTTTGCAACTTTACTTCTACTACTTTTTTGTTGTTGTTGTCATTACTGTTTGTTATTGTTGGTTTTGGGAATTTTGGTTTGGTTTGGTTTTCAGTGCTAGAATTGAACTCAGAGACTTATACATTGCTAGGTAAATGCTGTACTGCTGAGCTGCATTCCCCAGCCTGTTACCCCTTCTTTTTACTAAAAGTAGTTCAAAGTACAAAGTTAAACAAAACCACACACACACACAAAAAAAAAAAAAAAAACAGCAAAAAAGGCCAAGTTTTCCAGTAGTGTCTTTATTAGAAAAGGGTCAAATAAGTCAGGTGTGGTGGCGCACGCTTGTAATCCCAGTATTTGGGAGGCTAGACCGGAGGATCACAGGTTCGCAGCCAGCCTCAGCTACTCAGTGAGGCACTCCGCAACTTAGTGAGGTCCTATTTCAAAATAAAGAATAAAAAATAGGACTGGGGGGAGCCGGGCGTGGTGGCGCACGCTTGTAATCCCAGCATTCGGGAGGCTGAGACCGGAGGATCCGGGTTCGCGGCCAGCCTCAGCTACCTAGTGAGGCACTCTGCAACTTAGTGAGACCCGGTTTCAAAAATAAAGAATAAAAAATAGGGCTGAGGGTATAGCTCGGAGGTAGAATGCCCCTGAGTTCCATCCCCAGTACCGCAAAAAAAAAAAAAAAAAAAAAAAAAAAAAAAAAAAAAAGGG
>PVLC010004158.1:0-65130 GCA_004027655.1 Graphiurus murinus
AGGAGGAGGAGGAGGGCAAAAAGAAAGTGGTTCCAATTTGCTTCAATATGGGAAGAATGAATGACCAACACTGATCTGAGGCTGAGAAACTCCCTGGGGTTCCTGACTGTGAGCAGGGTGCGTGGGTTATGAGGAGAACAAGCCTGCCCTGGCCTGGCAGGTCACCATGAGCTGAGGAAAATGGCCTTGAGGCTTTAGAAGACTCCATCTGCCCAGCTTCTAGGAATTACAATAGCTTTCCCTCCTTAGACAGGAATTCTAAAATTGGCCAGGGGAAGTCAGGAGGTGGTGGCTAAATCCCAAATCTCAGCAAGAGTTCTGTGAGGTCAGGGGACCCATAGCAGTAATTGCATGCACCAAGAGGTGAGGCAACAGGACTGTTATCTGGTGGAGAACAGATGGGTAACAACACCTGTATTGGAAGTTTTTTGTCCTACTAGGAACAAAGGCAGAAAAATGGACAGGCAGGCAGATCATGTAGTTATTAAATATGTAGTTTTTTTCAGTCCTCATCTGAATTATATATTGCTATATGTAAAGTCCTCCTAAAATATAGTGGCTTCAAACAACTTCAACCATTTTATTATGTCACAGTTTCTGTGGTTCACAGTGCTGAAACAGGCTACACAGAGTGTCCATCTCTCTTTATGTATTCTCAAAAACTCTCAGCTGGGCATGGTGATACACCTGTAATCCCAGTACTTGGGAGGCTGAGACAGGAGGATCATAGGTTCGAGGCCAGCCTCAGCAACTTAGTGAGGCTCTCAGCAACTTAGTGAGACCCTGTTTTTTTGTTTTTTGTTTTAAATGGGCTGGAAGTGTAGCTCAGAGATAAAATGTCCCTAGGTTCAATCCCCAGTGCCACAACAAAACAAAACTATGTATGTGATCTCCCGCATGGACTAGTTTGGGCTTCCTCACAGCGTTGCAGCTTTGAAGAAGTCAGATTTTATAGAAGCTAAAGTTTTGAAGACTGGGAAATTGCGTCACCTATGTTGATTTTGTCTTAGAATGTACATAGCATCGATTCTGTTATATTTGATTGAATGAAACAGAAAATCCTGCCGCGTCTCAACGAGAGTGAACATAGACCCCAGGTCTCCATGAGAAGAGTGTTAAAGGATTTGTGGACATACACGTTAAGTGACTGACCACACCTTTTGTCACCCTGATCTTTTCCAGTTTTTCTCACTGGCCTATCTTTGGCTTCTCCTTTCCACGTCTCAAATAAAGGTATTTTCCACATAGGAAATATTAGCAGGTGAGATAGCCAGGCTTCACAGATGGTCTCTTGAGGAACCACATTTACTCTAGTCCCCTCCCACATCGGATCCAGGCTGGTGCTTGGAGGAAGTGATGCTGAGTAATTCCTGAGGTCAGGATGTAGGAAACCTTGTCTTCTCTACCTAGCCTTTGGATTCTAGGGAAAGTCAGCCACTAGGCAAGAAGTCTAACCTGAGATCACCATGCTTTGAGGAAACCCAAGCTAGCCCCATAGAGGGGCCAGATGGAGACAGTAAATGCCTGGCCAGTGCCCAGAGATATCAGCCATCCCAATCCAGGTGGCCCAGCATGCAGGTGAAGAAATCATCTGGGACGTTCAGCCTGGTTGAGGCTTGAGATAACTATTGCCCAGCCACCATCTACTGTAATCTCATTTGAGACTTCAAGAAAGACTCACTTCCCAAAGTCTAATCAACCCTCAAAAATCTTGAGAGATTATAATAAATTGTCATTTTAAGCCATTAAATTCTGAGATGCTTTTTATACAACTAGAACTTCCAGCAGCATCAATGCCATCTCGAAATGTCTCCCAAATCTGGTTCTTGTGAGCTGACCTTCAACAGCAGTTACCTACTAAGACAAGGTTTGCTCACGCGTTGCTGAGCAAGGACTCAGGCCTTTAAGAAAGCTGGTCTTTGACGCTCACAAGCAACTACAAAATGAAGCAGTAAGGAGATAAGAAAAAGAAAGTCATGACACCTCAGGAAAGACAGAGAGAGCAATTGCAGCCTGGAGCTGGTTGGCCTAAGAGGAGGAAGTGCAAAATTGGATTTTAATGCCAAGTGGCAGCTTGTTGATTTGTTTTGTTTTTACAGGGGGACTACTACACGTCCTTGAGCAGAAAGGTAATGTGATAAAAAAAAAATACGTTTCATGAAAATTCATCTGAGGGCTGGGGGTGTAGCTCCATGTTTGAGTGTGTGCTTAGCATTTGTGAGACCCTGGATTCCATCCTCAGCTCCACCCCCCCCCCCAGAAAAAGAAAAAAAATAGAAAACATTCTGAAAATGATAAAATTAGTTGGAGAGACACTAGACAGGGGCTGTCAGTGAGGTGAGAGACCAGTGAAGAGTCGTGGCGATCCAGGGGGAAGCAATGAGACCTGCACTGGGGCTGCAGTGGTGGCAGTGGGGTTCTTCATTTCATATCTGTAGAATGATTACATTATGACACGAGCTTCCTTTTTTTTTTTTTTTTTTTTTTTTTTTTTTTTTTTTTTTTTTTTTTTTTTTTTTTTTTTTTTTTTTTTTTGCGGTACTGGGGATTGAACTCAGGGGCATTCTACCTCCGAGCTATACCCCCAGCCCTATTTTTTATTCTTTATTTTGAAACAGGGTCTCACTAAGTTGCAGAGTGCCTCACTAGGTAGTTGAGGTTGGCCTCAAACCCGGATCCTCCAGTCCCAGCCTCCCAAATGCCGGGATTACAAGCATGCACCACCACACTCAGCTCTTCTCATTTCTTGAATAAGTGAAAAAAAAAAAGATGAATAATTCCACAGCTTTTGCTTTTCTGGTGTCTCTTTTAAAGAAAGTGCCATTAAAAAATACTTTACGTTTTGTAGGAAAAAAGTACATCCATAATTTCACGTGTGTATGATCAGAGATTACTCTGTCAAACATTTATGGCCATTTCCAATATATTCACATTGATTTACAATTTTCGTCACTTATCCCTCTGTCACGTTGGTGGCATAAAAGGCCTCCAAAACCAATTCAAGGTAACATTATTACTGATTCTTAAAACTTGCAGAGGCCATTGTGAAAACTGTGGGGTTTTTTAAAGTACGGGCTCCCTCTAGTGGTCAAAATGGTCTTTACTGGTTGATGAAATCTGCCATGGGTTTGTATATACATAAAAAATTAATGAGGTAAGTTTTAACTTCTCCTAGAACTGAATTAGCACTTTAGCATTTTCTCTTGCCTGTTATTGAATAGGCTGCATAGTATTCATGATGGATCTCAACATCTATTATTGTTATAGTTTGTAATTATCAGTTTTCAATAGTGTTTATTGAGTTTCAGACTACACTGAAATGCAATTATCACCTAATTAATGAATAAGCTCATTTACTGCAAATGTTCCAAGGAAATGAGGTCATTGTTTAGCACTATGAAAAGTCCTCATTGATGAATCTATTTCTCTTAAAACTATTCCAAGAATGCACATATCTCATGGGAATACCATCGTTTCTTACAGAAAGAGGTTGCCCTGTGCAGATTCCTTTAGAGTCACCTCTCATGCTGGGGGAGAGGGTCAGAGGAAAGCTGCTGAGAGGAGGCCCTTGGCAGGAGTGGGAGGAGTGAAAAGAGAGGCCAGGCTGAGTGCCTACTAGGTGTTTGGTGTTCTGCTTTCTATTTCACAACTTCGATCTCATTTGAAGCCCTAGGGAGATGTCGTTCCATTCCTCTTCTTGTCTCCAAAGCAGTATTAACCCCTTACAAGTTGCAATGAGGTACAGAAATGAAGTACATGTCAGATCTGCCTTCAAGATGCTTACAGCCATGTGGGAAAACCCATAACTAAAAGATGAGTGTATGTCCCTGGGCAGGCAGAAGCCCCAGCCCCTGGAGAAGGACATCCAGGAGACTCTAACTCTCCATCTTGAAGCAGGAGGGGGAGACGGAAGGAGGCAGCAGGGAAGACCTGCCTTCTCAGAAGGGGGATCCAAGTTGAATCTGGAAGGATGAGGAAGAGTCAGGCTGGCAGAGGGACAATATGTGCAAAGTTCAGGGAGGCTAGGATTTGGGGGGCATGAGGGATTACTATCCCCATTTTCCAGATGCCTAATAGACTCAGAGACATTAAGTACCCTGCCCTGCCTCCCAGACTGCAGTGGGCCTCCGTGGCTGCCTCACTGCCTGGTGTTCATCTCCACCATCTGTGGTGGGGACCAGTTTGAATGAAAATAATATAGCTAGCTTTAGGAACATTAGGAACATGCAGCTTTCCCACCCAAACACTGGCCAACCTTAGATTTTTTTTTTTTTTCAGTACTGGATATTCTACCTCTGAGCTATACCCCTAGCCCCCAGTCTTATTTTTTATTCTTTATTTTGAAACAGGGCTTCACTAAGTTGTGCAGGGCCTCATAAGTAGCTGAGGCTGGCCATGAACCTGGATCCTTCTGTCTCAGCCTCCCAAGTATTGGGATTATAAACATGCACCGCCACTTAGATCTTAATTAAAATCCAGTCCAGTTGCCTGTGCTGGCACAGTGACTAAGAGAAATAGCATCTTTGAGTTAGGTAAGACCCAAAGTGAATATGAAAGTTAAAAATTATATGTAGTCAAATTAATCTTGAAAAGCACTTAAATTATGCATAAAAATGTCTATATCAAACATGGTCTTGTAAATATAACCTGGCACTGTGAATTTTATAAATCCCAAAGTTCAAGGACCACATACTTCGAGTTTCTCTCTTTTTTGGGGGTGGGAGGGTACTAGGGATTGAACCCAGAGTCATTCTACCTCAAGCCTGATTTTCTTTCTTTTTTTTTTTTTTTTTTTTTTTTTTACGGTACTGGGGATTGAACTCAGGGGTATTCTACCTCCGAGCTATACTCCCAGCCCTATTTTTTATTCTTTATTTTGAAACAGGGTCTCACTAAGTTGTGGAGGGCCTCACTAGGTAGCTGAGGCTGGCCGAGAACTCGGATCCTCCAGTCTCAGCCTCCCAAATGCTGGAATTACAAGCATGCGCCACCATGCCCGGCTCTGCTTTTATTTCTTATTTGGAAACAGGGTCTCACTAAGTTGTAGAGAGCCTCGCTAAATTCCCGAGATTGGCTTTGAACCTGCAATCCTCCAAGATTGGCTTTGAACCCTCCAAGATTGGCTTTGAACCTGCAATCCTCCCATCTCAGCCTCCCAAGTACTGGGATTATAAATGTGCGTCACCACACTCAGCTCGTAGTTGGGGTTTCTTAGGTGAGTCTCAAGTTAAATATACACTCGTTAGACTTGTAGCTTAATTTCTTTGCCTCTTTGAAGACAAACATTCAATTATATAGATTGATCAATGTTAATAAGCATGCCAAGTAATACAGGAGAAAGGGCAAGGAAGCTATGTCTTTAATAGGGGCTTTCTAAAGATAACTCAAAATGACTCAGCACATCAACATTGTATCCAACAGACATTTGTGAGTAACTTTCTATATCCCAAGCACTCTCAGAAGCACGGAAGACCCTCCCCCCCAAAAAATGAATTATAGATAAATCTTTAAGTATTCTCTAAAGGAAAATGTTTTTTCATTTTTCTCCCTTTCAAACACAATAGTTATTTTTAATAAGATGCACTCATACAGTGAAACTGCAAAGGCATTATCATGACAATTCTTTCAAATTTAATTACCAGACTAAGAAGATTCATTTTGATATTCTAGCTTCGTGGTTTTTAACATTATTAATAAAAATTAGTATAATTTAATTTATCCAGTGTTCAAATTCATCAGTTCTAATTTAGGACATCTGACAACTCATTAATAAGAAAGCCAGTTTATAGGCATTTTGTATAAACTACTCCAATCATTTAATACATTGTTATCACTATGTGAGGGAGAAAAATGAAAACCACTCTTTATTAAGTTGAAAGATATTAAGAAATAATTTTTCTCACTCTCTTCTCACAAGTCATAAAGAGAAGTGAAAAGGTATGGACTTTCCATTTCTTACCCAATAGCATAGATATTTAATGATATGTTTGTAATTTGCAATTCTGTGACTGCTCATAAATTTTTTTTTTTTTTTTTTTTTTTTTTTTTTTTGCGGTACTGGGGATTGAACTCAGGGGCATTCTACCTCCGAGCCACACCCCCAGCCCTATTTTTTATTCTTTATTTTGAAACCGAGTCTCACTAAGTTGCGGAGTGCCTCACTAGGTAGCTGAGGCTGGCCGTGAACCCGGATCCTTCGGTCTCAGCCTCCCAAATGCTGGGATTACAAGCGTGTGCCACCACGCCCGGCTTGCTCATAAAATTTTTATGCCTTTCAAAAGATCTAAATAGACACCTCACAAAAGAAGAAATACAAATAGCCAATAAATGTATGAGGAAATGTTCTACATCATTAGCAATCAGAGAGATGCAAATCAAAACTACCTTGAGATTTCACCTAATTCCAATCAGAATGGCATTCATAAAAAACACGAACAACAACAGATGCTGGAGAAGGTGTGGAGAAGTGGGAACCCTAATACATTGTTGGTGGGATTGCAAATTAGTCCACCCACTTTGGAAAACAGTATGGAGGATCCTCAGACAAATGGACATGAACCTACCATATGATTCAGCAATACCACTTCTGGGTATCTACCCAAAAGAATGGAAACCAAACTATCAGACTGATGCATGTGTATCTATGTTTATAGCTGCACAATTCACAATAGCCAAACTATGCAAACAGCCAAGATGTCCATTGACAGATGAATGGATTACAAAACTATGGGATATGTACACAATGGAATTTTATTCAGCCATAAAGAAGAACAGAATCATGTCATTTGCAGGGAAATGGATGGAACTGGAAAACATTATGTTAAGTGAGATAAGTCAGTCACAAAGAGTAAAAAAGCATATGTTCTCCCTAATATGCGGATGCTAGGGAGAAAATGGGGCATAAGAGGGACTTCGGATGAAAAAGGAGAAACCCTAGATAAGCAAAGAAGTTGCCTTAACTGATGGTGATGGATGGGGGGAGGCAGGAGGCACCCTAATGCACATGATGTACTTTCACAAATATATCAAGGTCAATCACTAAACTGAACTTGAAAAGGAGAGAGGGCGAGGGAGTGGGGTGGGAATTGGGGAAGGGTTAAATGAGAAATGTGTGCATATATACCTTTATCAGCTTGTACCTAACAAAGATGTATGATTACAATGCACCAATTAATAAAAAATTTTTATGCCTTTCATATATTTATCAACCTTTTGATTCATTTTATAAATTGTCTATTCAGGTATCCTGGCCATTTTGCTTCTTGATTTATATAAATAACTAGTTTGTATAAAAAACTAGTTCTGGTGATATGGCTTATAAATACTTCCTCCATCTTTTTCTCTCAATTTTTGAAGAACCAGACATTTTTAACCTGATGCCTAAAAAAAGTCTCTAATTTTTACTTTTGAAAGGTATTTTTGCTGGTTATTGAATTCTAGATTGATGGTTATTATTTATTTTTTTCTTTTACGATATTTGAAAGATATTGCTTCACTGTCTCCTGGTTTTCAATGTTTCTAACAAGTTATCTACTGCCATTCTTTTCTTTGTTTCTCTGTTCATGATGTATTTTCTTCCTAGCTGCTTTTAAGATTTTTATCTTTATCACTGGTTTTAATTAATTTGATTATTATGCCTCTTGTGACATTTTCTTCACACTTCCTATGGTAGGGATTCATTGAGCTTCTTGGATCTGCAAGTCCATTGTTTTCATCAAATTAAAATTTTTTTTCAGTTATTATTTCTTCAATTATTTTCCTATCCTCACTCCTCTTTTTCAGGTACTAGAACCACAGGCTTATTAGGCCATCTGATGGCCACAGTTCAGTGATATTATCTTGTTTTTCTTTCTTTGTGTTATATTTGGAATAGTTTTATTGCTATATCTTCAAATTCATTAATCTTTACTTCTTCAGATTAGGATCTCTCAGTCTGACCCATTATGCTTTTCATCTCAGACATTGTATTTTTCATCTCTAGAAGTGCTACTTGGGTCTTTTTCATACCTTTGATGTCATGTTCAGTCTTTCCTCTGTTTTCTTAAACATGTGTAATGTAGGTAGAATAAGTGTTCTAATGTCCTTATTTATACATCTAATTTATTATCTGTATAAATTATTAATCCATCTCTTTTGACTGCTTTTTCTACTCATTTTGGGACATATTGTCCTGCTTTTCAAGGCATTGTGAATTTTATCTTGGTAAAGAATAGATTTTCTGAGCCGGGCGTGGTGGCGCACGCTTGTAATCCCAGCATTCAGGAGGCTGAGACCGGAGGATCCGGGTTCGAGGCCAGCCTCAGCTACCTAGTGAGGCACTCCGCAACTTAGTGAGACTCGGTTTCAAAATAAAGAATAAAAAATAGGGCTGGGGGTATAACTCAGAGGTAGAACGCTCCTGAGTTTAATCCCCAGTAATGCAAAAAAAAAAAAAAAAAAAAAAAAAAAGAATAGATTTTCTTATTCCTATTAGTATTTTTAAACCCTGTTCTGAGATGCAGTTAAATTATGGAAACAATTTGACCTTTCCAATCCTTGCTTTTTGAATTTTGTTAGATGGGAGAAAAGTAGCTATTAGGTTTTATTTTGCCCTACTACTGAGGCAATGGTCTTCTGAGAACTCTAGCCTGGCTGTTAAGAACAAAAACTACAGCCCTTTTCAACCTGCCTTATATCTTGCTTCCAGGGATGTAAGCGAGGTAATCATGGGATTATAGTGATGAAATGAAGCTCCTAAAGCCATCCAATCTCTCCCTCTGCCTTCAGGCAGGGGTTCATTTAAACCAAGTAGTATTCCCTCTTTTTTTGAATCGTTCTTTCCCCAGCCTCATTTTATTACAGGCATATGCTGGTCGGTCTTTAGTTGGAAACGGCTATGTTTGGATCGGGAATATCCCCCAAAGCCTCATGTGTTGAAAGCACACCCTTACTGTAGCAAGGTTCAGAGGTTGGGCATGGCTAGAGGAGGTGGGTGATTAGGGGTGAAGCCTTGGGAACTATGTATGTCCTCAGTCTCCTACTCTTGCTCTCTCTGCTTCTGGTCATCATGATGTAAAAGGGGTATCCCTCTGCCTCGCTTTGACACCATGGTTTCTGCGTTGGAGCCAGCTGACTACAGACTGATCCTCCAAAAATGTGAACCCCCAAAGACCCTTCCTCCTCCCAGTTGTTTTTGTCAAGTGTTTTGGTCACAGCAATGGGGAAATCTGACTAAAACATGGTTCTACCGATGCACACAGATCCAGGCCAGGGGCGAGTGACAGTAGCTTTAGAACTCCCATCTTCATTCATTGCACACTTCTGGTGTCTAGCAGGCAGGTCTGGGTGCTGTTGGGCCTCAGCAAGTGAAGAGTCAGTTACTGTGGGAAGTGTGTGGTTACCAACATAGAGTTCCTACTTATAGTTGACGGCAGCCCGGCTTCACAGAAGGACAAAAGGCAAAGCATCTGGAAGACTCCTCTGCAATCAGCAAGAGCTCCAGGTATGTCAAACCTCACTAACCTTAATGAGGAGGCCGAGATTAATTTAATTACCAGGCCATGCAGTGCTGACACCAAACGCTCTACTAGGTTCACAATTTGGAAGAGTCAATGTGGATATAGATGAGTGAGGACACAGCATCGGTAAGAAATGTTGAAGCTATTCATCACTCTGAAGTTTCCATTAGAGCTGCAAGAGAAACCACATGCTCCCTCCTGACTGCTGGATAGCTTACTGTGCTCTCAAGAACGCAGCTCCTGCTGAGCTGACTGAGTGAGTCAGAATGTAGATGTGTGTCTTTTGTCCTCTGCCTCCAGCTCCCTGGCTGCCTACACCACTGCATGTGTTGTCTGTGAACCAAGGTGACGCCATTCTGCAGAGGCAAATGACGCTGCAGCCAGCACCAGTGACAACCCAGAATGCACCAAGTGGAGTAGATAACAAGGAGGAAAGGGAGCCTCAGGTATGTGCCTAGGAAGAAGGGTGGTAGGGTGTGTACACAGAAGGTGTGAACAGTGAAACTGGATCTCTTCACACTTGCGGAGAGCGCACCACACAGGACTGCCAGGGCCCACTGCAGATGCATCTTGTCAATAGGAAGCTCTGTACAAAAATCTCAAGGCAATTCCTTAAAAATCATGTCTCACCATCACTTTAGGAAGATCTAAATATGGAAATGTGGCAACAACTATAGGTATAATAAACTCCAGTGGCAAGCCCGGATCATACCTCCCTATGGTGATAGTCCTCTCCAAATAAGAACCCTTGATCAACTTTTACACTCCCTGAAACAAGTGTTTATAGTTATTATTGTGTTTTAAAATTAATACTAGCTTGACAGTACAGAAAAGATAAATGCCTGTTAACTAGTACAGTAATTAAGAACCCAGGCCCGGCCCGGTAAAAATCCCAGCTCTGTCATTTAATAGCAGGCTGCTTAATAGCTTTGTGCCTTAAGTATCTCATCTGAAAATGGATATAATATGAATAAAATACTAATAGTTTTTGCTTCGTGATGTTGTGGAGAAGAAAGGAGTGATAGATAATACACTCAGTGTGATACCTGACAAGAGGAAGCTTTCAATAATCACTAGTTGTTGTTCTTGTTGTGGTTGTAACAGCCATGGCTGTTATTATCACAATTCTATTCTTTTCTTGCACTTCCTATACTTAGTCTCTTAGCAAACCTTTCAATACAAAATTTGATCTCTTTGGCACAGACCTTTGTCACCTTGACTGAATATGTCTACTCGTTGGCTCCTAGCCTCATTCTTCTACGTCTCAGATTTGACTAAGTGTGTGCGGGAAGGTAAGGAAGTACATGGTAAACACACCTGTCATTTATATATCCTCCACCAGGAATATTTGTTTCCTGGAAACCTAATTTTGAAAAATGCATAGCATTTCTATAAGCACAAAGTGAAATAAAAACTCGATATAGCTAAACTAATCTGTGCTTTCTAAATTTACAGGGAAGTGAAGAAAGTGGGTTGGCATGGAGTTCACACAGTTTCTGGATCACACTGATTTTGATGCTGCATGATCAGATTAAAATATTGTTTCCCCCCCAGGAAGTTTTCAGTTTTGCAAAGAAAAATACCTCTATTTAGTGCATTACTTGATACAATGAGTAGCCTTGCATTGTAGAAGAGAAATTACACAAGAATGTCGCCACCACATTTTCCAGAGGAAAAGATTTCCCTGGCACAAAGTCACAAGCAAGGTGAGGTCCCCAAGCTATAGAATCCAGGGCACCAGCTGTGCAGCCAGCCTTGGTGCAGCTGGACAGCAGAGGTAGCAGTTGTCCCCATGTGACCAGCATTGATTCTCCCCTTGTGGCCAGGTCCAGGGATATGGGATGGGAGAAAGCAGGAAAGAAACCAGAGCTGAAATTAGACGGCTGCCTGAACTTGAGGGAGAGAGTCACTGACTACCATAACGCCTTCACCTTCTCACTAAGTACTTGCCTGGGCAGCTTCTCCTTGTAAATATGTTCAGCATTGTTAAATGCATCCTATTGTTAGAAAAATGAGAATGTCACTTCTCATCCAGAAAGAAAAACCAAGAAGATTATCCATCGCTCTTTAAAAAAAAAATAACATGTTACCCATAGGAAGATTCCAAAATCTTGAAGAGTGAACACATTTCTTTTGGACATTGGCATTGAACTTTCATCACCTAATATGTGCCCTTGTGGATTGTAGGTGGAGAGTCCTTAGGATTACCCAAGGACAACCCTGCTGGCGCCCCCTATGAGGCCGGAGGATAGTTGAAGCCACATCTGTGTCTGCCTTATTCCTGTCATGGGGAGGAGAGTGTCAAACATTTGCAGATAACTAAATAGATATTGACTGACTTAATGTTGATAAAATGAAAACATCAGCTCTGCCATTATCATCCTTCCTACTTTGATTCACTGAACTTTACACCAAGGCCAAACACGTTATCATCTTTACACTTAGTTAAAGCCATCTATGTAAAGTTGGGCAAAGTTGAAGTCCTATGGTTAGAGTTAGTAATAACCTCCACATGTATTTTACTTTTTTCAATTCCAAACCTCAAAACATTTCAGAAAGAAATACTATTACAGCCTTTTTAAGTAGCAAAAAAAAGGTAATTATGAGAAATGAACGCAATCTAAATACAAGTTAATAAAAAGTTAGCCTATTGTGTGGTCACTAAAACTATGATATAACTCTATATTTACCTATTTTTTATTTTTTATTTTTTTAAGTACTGGACCTCATGCATGCTAGGTAAGCACTCTACTACTGAGCTACATCCCCAACCCACGTTATATATATATTAACATTGAATACTAACATTCCAAAAATTAAAATATATATAAATGCCGTGTGTGTGTGTGTGTGTGTGTGTGTGTGTGTGTGTGTGTGTGTGTGTTACTGGGGATTGAACTCAGGGTCATGCTACTTCTGAGCTACACCCCTTACCCTATTTTTATTCTTTATTTTGAAACAGGGTCTCACTAAGTTGCAGAGGGCCTTATTAATTATCTGAGGCTGGCAGCGAACCCGAATCCTCCACTCTCAGCCTCCCGAGTACTGGGATTACAAGCGTGCACCACCACGCCCTGCTATATAATGCTTTTTTTATAAAAAAAAAAAAAATGAGTATGTATGTAAAAAATTTTGAAGGTGAATATATATTTATAACAAATAAAATAATTAGAATGTATTTACTACAATTTCCATAGATGGGATGGGTGACAGATTATAAGCAAAATTTATTTACATATTACTGTATTTTCTGTTTTATAATAATCAAAGAATATTACTTTACATTGAGGAAAAATACAGTTAGCTTAAAAGAATATGTAGTAATTATCTTAAAGAAGCACTATTAAATTAATAAAAATCTCATCATTCAATAAAGATTTATATATCTTCTCATACTATCTATACCATATTGGTTAGCTTATGTTTTATAACAAAGCATTCCCAAACTCAATGCCTTTAAATATTAGTTTATCATTATGGCCCTCAGTCTGTGGAGATCTGAGGACTGAATGAGCTAGGTTGAATTTGGCGGATGTTATACACTACATTTTAAATCCCCAGATTTCATATGTTGAAAGCCCAATATCCAGTACCTCACAATGTGACTATGCATTTTGAGGCAGGCTTTAAAGAGGTAAATGAGTCACAATGAGGTCATTAGGGCGGGCCCTAATCCAACGAAACTACAGTCCTAATAAGAAAATGCAGTGGCGCACACCTGTAATCCCAGCACTTGGGAGGTTGAGACAGGATGATCGCAGGTTCAAGGCCAGCCTCAGAAACTTAGTGAGACCCTGTTTCAAAATAAAGAATAAAAATAGGGCTAGGGGTATAGCTTGGAGGTAGAATGCCCCTGGGTTCAATCCCCAATACCATAAAAGAAAGAGAGGAAGAAAGAAAGAAGAAAAGAGGGAAGAAAGGAAGAGAGGAAGAGAGGGAGGGAGGGAGGAAGGAAGGAAGGAAATGACATTTGGCCATAGACATGCATAAAGGGAATGCTGTGTAAACATGAAGATGACCATCCACTAGCCCAGAGGCCTCAGGAGAAACCAAACCTTTCAACCCCTCCGTCTTGGGCCTCTAGCTTCTAGCCCTGTGAGAAATATATTTCTGTTTAATAACTCTCTTCCTCTGTGGACTTTGTTATGGAGTCCTGGCAAACTAACATAGCTGGTATTAGCTGAGCTTAATTTATAGGTTGGTTGGGAGTTCTGCCTTTGTCTGGGTTTATCCATACACTTTTTTTTTTTTTTTTTTATGTGGTACTGGGGATTGAATCCAGGGGCATTCTACCTCCAAGCTATATCCCCAGTCCTATTTTATTTTGAAGCAGAGTCTCACTAAGTTGTAGAGGAACTCCCTAAATGGCCGAGGCTGGCTTCAAACCTGTATCCTCCTGTTTCACCTTCCTAGGTATTGGGATTACAAGCATGTTGTCCAGATCCTTTTGCTGAAACAATTTACTGCTATTGTCTGAGTTCCATCTTCTTGCACTCGTGGACTATCCCTGGCATATCTTCTCATGGATGGTAGGGATATAGGAGAGAAATCGGAAACATGATACACCTCCCAAGGCAGGCCTATCTTGGAGTTAGAAAGCTATCACTTCCATCTCATTCTATTGGGTAAAGCAATTCATATAATGAGCCACAAAGTAGAGAATAATGAATGGCCTGCCTTTTATAAGATAACATTGCAAAATAGCAAGATAAAGGGTAGTGGCTTTGGGGGTAGGACAATGGGGCAGGGGAATTGGGGCAAGTGATGAAATCTCTCATAATGCCTCAGATGTTCACATACATGTTTGTTTATATTGCAGCCCTGTCTCTATCCACATACTGTATCTATATATTTCCAACTTTACTTAACATTTAATGTTTTGACATAATTTGAAATAGGATTCAAATTTTAATTTTATTGGACACATAATATACATTATATGTGCACTCTTTTTATTAATTGGGATTAAGAAGTACATTGTCAATTGCATAGAAGGATAGTGAGGAAGTAGAATAAAAACAATCCCATTGAAAATTTGCTTCTAAAATTCAGTCAATAAAATTAACATACATAAATTAACATACAAAAATTCCGATTCAAGTGAAAAGTTCATAACCACACAGTATAGAGTTTTCTACATAGCAAGCACTCAATACATGTTTGTTGAATGGATTTTATGTGAATTTGTTTTGAATGTGAGAACTGTAAACAACACATCCCAAAATGTGGGAAATCCCATTTGTTGAAACAAGAAACAATAGCAACAATAGAACAAAACATACAAAAGACTGATGACAGTATTGACTATTACATGTCACAACTTGGTACTCACCACCAGCTTTCTGGTTAGAAACATGTGGGAGCATTTTATGGGCTTGTTAAAATTTTTTGATCCACTTGAATGGAAGATTGGCTGAAATTTAGCCATTCTGATACCACGTCTTTAAAACCACAATCTTGTTTCTACTCCCCCAAAGACGTTAGTGCCAAAGGAACGTAAGAACTCATCAGAGATTTTGTTATGTAAAGAGTGATAACCTTCATTTTCCTAATAGGAACAAGGGATGAAAAAAACTCTGTTGAAGTTTCCTTTCTTCGAGAAAGTAAATCTTGGCTCCAAATTCATTTTCCAAATCAGGAAGCAGAAAATTCTTTCAGGAAAGCACTGAACTGGGGAAGTGGAAAAAAACCACTTTTTTTCCACTGGATAATTATTTTTATAATTTGGTTCTAAAAACATTACCAGCATATATATTTCTGAAAAAGATTTTAGTGTCTTATGTAATCACTAATTCAGTCATTTAAAAAGCATGTGGAAATTGTAGAGCTAAATAGCAGACATATATTTATTACATTTGGTACATGCACATACTCTGGGGATAACTAAATGTGTGTATAATACCCCTTTGTCTCCTCTAAGAAACCGCTCCAAAGCTCTGTTATGAATTATATTGTTTAACTATGTCCTCACTCGGTTTCAGGAGAGTTATTCCCAAGTCAGTTTCAAAGTGAACACATGTTGCATCTGTTTTCTGTTTGTGAATTTTGAACGCTTGGCACTTTAATTGGGATATTTTTCTTTGGGATGAAATAATTTCAAATATTCGCTTAATCAAAACATCAGTTTCCTTTTCCAGTTTCCATCATGAGTTGTTGGTAGGTTTCCCAGACCTGGTCTCTTGTGCTCCAGGGAGGGACCCACCTTCCCTTGGTGTGTAGGGGGGAACAGAGGGGAAAGAAGGCAATATCCGGACCACGGGCTCATCCCCGTTCCACATCCTGTTCCTCTTTGGATGTCACCTGACTTAAGGGATCATTCAAGTACTCTTGAAGAATAGGCTTTTTGGCTTCTTTTTTCTTTTCTTTCTTTTTTTTTTTTTTTGTACTGAGGATTAAACCCAGAGACATTCTATATCCCCAGTCCTCTTTTCTTTTGTATTTTGAAACAGGGTTTCACTAAGTTGCTGAAAATCTCACTAAACTGCCGAGGCTGGCCTGGAACCTGCAATCCTCCTATATCAGCCTCCCAAGTACTCAGATTATAGGCATGCACCACTATGCCTGGCTATTCTTGAAGATTTTAATTGTCTCATCCTCTTCTAATAATTTATAGGATTCATTCTGATAATTCATATCTTTCCTTAATTTATAGCTTTCGTATTCTCTCTCTGAAAATTTTAATGGGAGCAGAAGAATTTTTCCCACAGGTGAAGTCCTGTAAAGATGCTGGAACTTCACAATATCCTCTCCTACCAGATGCAATAAAAAAACTCTTGGGGGCTAAGATCTTCAATATCTATGTATTTAAGGGAAATTAACCTGACAGCAAAGATACATCAAATTCAGTGAATTGAGGCAGAAAGAGGGGAAGGAAGGAAAAAGGGAAAATGAAGAGGGTCATGGCAGTAGACTGGAAAGAAAACATCATGTGCTACTATAAAGAGCATGGGCTTCAAAGTCATGAACCATGCAACCCCAAGCAAGGTACCCAACTTCTTTCTCTACTTATAAAATGGGTGTGAAGCTAGCACACATAATTATTATAAAGATTTCTTTTCTTTCTTTCTTTTTTTCCCTTCTGGTACTGGGGAATAAACCCGGGGCATGATGCTTGCCAGGCACACTCCACCATTGAGCTATATTCCCCAGCCCTTTTTATTTTCATTTTTGAGACAGGGTCTTGCTAGGTTGCCCAAGCTGGCAACTTAATGATAAAGGACACTATTGAGTGTACATGCATTGAAACTCTTTTCCACTGGTTTCTATAGAAGCAGGCCACCTTAAAGCCTCCTTTATTTATTTATTTATTTATTTATTTATTTATTTATTTATTTATGTGTTTGTTTATTTTTTTCTGGTACTGGGGATTGAAACCAGGGGCATTCTACCTCTGAGCTATACCCCCAGCCCTTTTTTAAAATTTATGTATTTTTGTTTGCTTGTTTTGAAACAGGGTCTTGCTAGGTTGTTGAGAGTCTCACCATATTGCTGAGGCTGTACTTTAATCTGTGATCCTCCTGTCACAATCTCCCAAGTACCTGTGCCACCATGTCCAGCTCCTCCTAACTTTTCAAATCAAGCCTCTACCTTCTTTTGCTATTTTCAAACTATGGATGCTCCCCTCCCCCACCCCTCAAAATTTTTCCTACTGAACTCTAGTCAAGTGTCTGTTTTCATGGATTCAAGAATTACTTCTTAGGAGGAACTTGTGATCCCCCTGCCTCAGCCTCTGGTCAGCTGAGATTGCAAGTGTGCACCACGGTGCCTGGGTGAATTACACATTTCTGAAAATCCTTACTATCTTTATCAATTCTGGCTGCTATAGCAAAATGTAGTTGTTAATACATTTATGGTTTAAACAACAAACATTAATTTCTCACATTCCTGCAGGCTGCCAAATCCAAGATGAAGGCAGAAGACTTGGTGTCCAGCAAGGTCCTACCACTTGGTTCACAGATGCTCCCTTCTTGTTTTGTCCTCATGTAGTAGAAAAAGGACAGGGATCTTTGGCATCCACTTCATAAAGAAATAATCTCGTTCATGAGGACTCCGCCCTGATGAGCTGATGGCTTCCCAAAGGTCCCCTCTCCTAATCCCGTCGTATGGCAGGTTATGGTTTCAACATGCAAATTTTGGGGGTAAACAAACGTTTGGTCTATAATACCTAGTGTATCATAAATAGAAGCTCAGTGTGAAGTGTGATTTAAACTGGACACATCTGAAAGATATCATGAAGGAAGAAACAAATAAATGCCAGTGGATTGAATGAAGGAAATGAAGGGGAAAGATAGTGAAAAATGAGAAAATATCTATCCCATTCACATACATACTGTAGCTGGGAAAGGGAGTTGGTTTGGACCAAAGGGTGATGAGTTTAGTATGGAACACAGTGAGTTTAAAGTGATGGTGGAGCCAGGTGTGGTGGCGCATGCTTGTAATCCCAGCATTTGGGAGGCTGAGACTGGAGGATCCAGGTTCGAGGCCAGCCTCAGCTACCTAGTGAGGCACTCCACAACTTAGTGAGACCCGGTTTCAAAATAAAGAATAAAAAACAGGGCTGGGAGTATAGCTCAGAGGTAGAATGCCCCTGAGTTCGATCCCCAGTACCACAAATAAATAAATAAATAAATAAATAAATAAATAAATAAATAAATAAATAAATAAAATAAAGTGATGGTGGAAAATCAAGTAAAGATGTCTAGGATGTAGATGGAAATATAGAACTGTGACAGGTGAGAGGTCAGAGAGGGCTGTATCCTGCACCGAGAGATATGAATTAAAGAACCATGTAATTAGAACTAATACTTGAATCCATGAAATTCCACAAGTTTACTAGAGGTCAATAGAAAAGACTTGGGAAATATCCTTAGTTAGGAAAAGAACAACAACAACAACAACAACAACAACAAAAAGGCAGAGGATTTATTTATTTTATTTTTATACATTTGTTGGTGCATTACAGTTTAGAGGATTGATTTTAAAAGTTAGGAGGTCTAGGACAGCCTGCTTCCATGGAAACCAAAGTCTCAATGAATGGATAAACTATAGTGTTCATTATATTGTGAATACGTTGGTAGCACATACATGCCAATCAAGGGAGGGTGTTGCTCAGCAAATTATAGTACATCTTTGTACAGGAAAATTATGTAAAACCTTTAAAAACAGTAGATTTATAGTTATTGGCATGGAAAACCAATAGGTTAAAAAACACCACAGGTGAGCCAGGAGTGTAATCCCAGCATTTGGGAGGCTGAGACTGGAGCATCCACGTTTGCGGCCAGCCTCAGCTACCTAGTGAGGCACTCCGCAACTTAGTGAGACCCTGTTTCTAATAAAGAATAAAAAATAGGGCTGGGAGTATAGCTCAGAGGTAGAATGCCCCTGAGTTCAATCCCCAGTACCGCAAAACAAACAAAACAAAACAAAAAAACACCACGGGTTAAAGAACACCATGTGAGCCAGGTGTGGTTATGCATACCTGTAATCTCAGTATTTGGGAGGCTGAGACAGGAGGATTGCAGGTTCAAAGACAGGCTCAGTAACCTAGCAAGACACTCAGCAATCTAGCAAGACTTTGTTTCCAAAACAAAAAATAAAAAGGTCTGTGGGTGTAGTTCAGAGGTAAAATGCTCCTGGATTCAATTCCCAGTAACACAAACACACACACACACACACACACACACACACACACACACACACACACCCCAAATACCACCATATGTAGAATATGATCCTATAAAAATGAATATGTACATATATAAAGATGTAGAAAGTACCTAGAATTGTTTTCTGAATACTACTAATGATTACATATGACAGCATCAAAAGTTTTACTTTATTCTTTGTAGACTTCTATGACTTTTTTCAGAAATCATGTATCAATCAAACAAAAACAAAGTTTGTTTTTTTAAAGAATGAATACTACTAAAGTTAGTGTTGTGACTTTGTATTCTTGTGCATCTATCAGCCAACATTGAATGCCTTCTAGACTTCTGGCCAGAGAGTCTTGAATGTCTTCTTACAGTCACTGATTGGGCTTACCTGGCTCCTTAGCATTAGTCCAGGTCACTAGTGTCCTTCTTTTTCAGTACCGGGGATGGAATCCAGGTGTGCTCTACCACTGAGCTACACCATCAGCCTTTTTTATTTTTTATTTTGAGACAGGGTCTCACTAAGTTGCCCAGGCTGGCATCAAACTTGTGACCCTCTTGCCCTAGCCTTCCAAATGGCTGATATTATTAGTGTGCACCATCATGTCCAGATCACTAGTGTTTTGAGATGCTTTGGGGAGAAAAGATGTTTGTGGTCAGTAAGTTTGAGAATGTGAACATGATGCCTTCTCTGTTCCCAAGTCCTGCCCCTAAGGGGACTTACAAGTAGTCACATCTCACTAGCACACACTCTGATCTTTGGCTTTTAAATACCGCTTTCAACTAAGAGGAACTCAAGGATTCCTGCACATTCAGCATTCTGGGAAGTTGCTTCTAAAAATAAGACTGTACACGTTTAATACTTCCTCGAAGTCTTCGAGCACAGAATTCTCTTTTAAATTTTATCAGTTGCTAATATACATGGAACTAATGTCTGCTACCAGAGACATTACAGGAGATATGGACTTAAATGTCAATCCATGCTTTGTTATGGATTTTCAGCTTCTCCTGAACAAAATTCAGACTGACTAGCTAGTATGTGCACGCCTTAGCAAATCCTATGGAATCTCTCCAAGGGACAGGTGAGTAATGTTTTCCTTTGGTCTGTGGTAGGTCTCCACAGGGTCTCCTTCATAGCAGACTCTGGCAAGTGTTGTACAGTTACAAGTTTAGGTTTCTTCAAGATTTTGGTTGAAAAAAACCAGAATTTTCTTTGTGGGATTTTTTTAACCTTCAGCTTTTACCAGGAAACTAGAAAATGTTAACAATATCTTCTCAAAACTTAATCATATTTGGAGGCCAGTGAGTTGTTTTAAGAAGCTATTTTATCATATATAAACATATATATATATACATATATATGTATTTCACTGTAAATAGGTGAAAATAGAAATAAACTGAAGAAATTTAAAAATATTAATTCCCATCATATAGAAACAATTGCTGTTAACTTTTTAAAAAGTTTATCCCTCCAGATTACATTTTACAAAAATGTAATCATATTATATGTTTGTTATGTGACTGCTTTACCCTCATTAATTAATATAATAAATACGCTGGGCATTACCTATTATGCTTGTAATTTCAGTACTTAGAAGGCTGAGACAAGAGGATCACAGATTCAAGGCCAGCCTAGATGACTTAGTGAGACCCTGTTTCAAAATAAAAAAATAAAAGGGCTGGAGGTGTAGCTCAGAGGTAGATCCCGGTAACACACACACAGACACACACACAAACACACACATAAAATAAATGTGTATCCATGTCAATTTTAACTCAAGATTTTCAGTACACATGGATATGAAATACAGATTTAAGATATAAGTGTGTGTGTGTGTGTGTGTATGAGTGTGTTTGCATGTGTGTGTGTGTGTGTGTGTGTGTGTGTGTGTGTGTGTGTTCCCAAGTCCTACCCCTAAGGGGACTTACAAGTAGTCACATCTTACTAGCAATGAGCACACACTCTGATCTTGGCTTTTAAATACCGCTTTCAACTAAGAGGAACCCAAACTCTCTGATTCTAAGGTTGTGGCAGAAAAAATACAAGATGTTCTTGGAATACTAGTGTGCAAAAAAGTACTTAAAGAATGATGTGTTCCAGGCATGGTGGTGCACACCTATAATCCCAATACTTAGAAGGCTGAGACAAGAGAATCGCAGGTTCACAGCCAGCCTCAGCAACTTACTGAGAGTCTCAGCATTCTACTTACCTGTTTCAAAATGAAAAAATAAAAAGAGCTGGGTTTGTAGTTCAGAGATAGAATGCCCCTCTGAGCTACAAACCCAGTACCAACATAAGTAAACAAACAAACAAGGCAAGAAAAGAAAAAAAGATGTCACATTAAAAGGACACAAGAAGCCAGACTAAAAGAGGTTCCCACTGATCAAATTTGGTGTAAGTTGAACATTAGAATAAATAATGATAATGATGAATTATAACTGAATAAAATAGAAAAACATGACCCCATGCTGATATAAGAGGAAATGAGTAAATAGAAATTTTGGTGAGAAACAGGATATTTTTGTAGTCTTGAGGTATTTCTCCTTACAAAACCCTTATTAAATGTAAAGAAAAGGAATAACTTGACAGTGAGGAAGCCTGCACACACCACCTCTAGTCAAGGGAATGGCATGAGTCCTGAGGCGAGTCAGAAGCATGTGTCACCTGATGGGGTGCACTGGGAGGTAGCGGGACTCCTTCACCATGTCCCTGGCACGGCCTAAGGTTGACCACAAGGAAACACGAGACACATTCAAATCGAGTGATAGCCCACAAGCCCAAAGGTCAAGTGCCTTATATTGTTAGTGGCAGATCCAGGCTGGGATTCATTTATTCAGACTTCTAGACCTGGGTGTGTTCTGTTCCATTCCATCCCACAAGTCCTAGCTGAGGTTTATATGCTGGACACTGTTCTAGACACTGCAGATTCATCCCCAGTGAAGAGTAAGACAAAGCCCTGGCCTCCATGGAACTGTCCATCCAGTGGATGTAACCAGACATTCCACAAACAGAACGAAGGCCATGTTTATTTATTTCTTATTTACTTATTTTTTTTATTGGTGCATTGTAATCATATATCTTTGTTAGGTACAAGCTGGTAAAGGCATACATGCACACATTTCTCATTTAACCCTTCCCCAATTCCCAATTCCCGCCCCACTCCCTTGCCCTCCCTCCTTCTCGAGTTCAGTTTAGTGATTGACTTTGATATGTTTGTGAAAGTACATCATGTACATTAGAGTGTTTCCACCCCCATCACCTTCAGTTAAGTCACCTTCTTTGCTCATCTAAGGTTTCTCCTTCTTCGTCTGGAGTCCCTCTGATGACCCACTTTCTCCCTAGCTTCTGCATATTAGGGAAAGCATACGATTTTTTACTTTCTGTGACTGACTAATCTCACTTAGAATAATGTTTTCCAGTTCCATCCACTTCCCTGCAAATGACATGATTTTGTTCTTCTGTATGGCTGAATAAAATTCCATTGTATACATATCCCATAGTTCTGTAATCCATTCATCTGTTGATGGACATCTTGGCTGCTTCCATAGTTTGGCAATTGTGAATTGTGCAGCTATAAACATAGATACACATGCATCAGTCTGATAGTTTGATTTCCATTCTTTTGGGTAGATACTTAGAGGTGGTATTGCTGGATCATATGGTAGGTTCATTCCCATTCGTCTGAGGATCCTCCATACTCTTTTCCAAAGTGATTGCACTAATTTGCAATCCTACCAACAATGTATTAGGGTTCCCACTTCTCCACACCCTCGCCAGTAGTTGTTGTTTGTGTTTTTGATGATTGCCATTCTAATTGGGGTTAGGTGAAATCTCAAGATAGTTTTGATTTGCATCTCTCTGATTGCTAATGATGTAGAACATTTCCTCATACATTTATTGGCCATTTGTATTTCTTCTTTTGTGAGGTGTCTATTTAGATCCTTTGCCCATTTTTTTTATTGGGTTATTTATTTTCTTAGCTGTGAGTCTCTTGAGTTCTCTGTATATCCTAGATATTAGTCCTTTATCAGAGGATTGGCTGGCAAAAATTTTCTCTCACTCTGTGGGCTCTTTCTTGAGTTTCTTGATAGTTTCCTTTGCTGCACAGAAGCTCTTCAGTTTAATGCAATCCCATGTATTGATCTTCTTTTGAGTTGTTTGTGCCTTTGGGGTCTTGTTGAGAAAGTTTTTTTTTTGTTTTTTTGTTTGTTTGTTTGTTTGTTTTTTACCTGTGGAAGGCCATGTTTAAAACTGGAAAATACCATGAGGAAGATAAAGCCAGGCACTGGCTAAACCTTGGTGATAGGATTTCACACTTCTACTATTTATGGCGGTTCTAAAATATGCCTGAAAATTTTCGACACATTTTCCCTTAAGGGATGGGATCTGAATCACCTCCCTTACAATTTTAGTGTACTTTCGGAACTTATTCCACTGGAGGGGTGGGGGGCATGGGATAATGCATGCCTTTGGAGAGTGTGTTGGCAAGGGCTATGCAGCTTTCTTCTGGTCTCTGTTGGGGTTTGCTTACCAGGCTTTGAGGAAAGCCAGGCCATGTAGAGAAGCCTTGTTTGGGTGTTCTGGCCAGCCACCTAGTCAGGAGCCTAGTCATGATTCAGCATGGACCACCTGCTGATGAGGAAGACTCAGGGTGACTCAGACCCAGCCACCCTCTGGCTGCAAAGGCTTGGGAGACCAAAGAGTAGACACCTGGCTCGCCCAGTCAACACTCAGAACTACAAGAGAGAATGAGAGAGTAACTGTTGTCATTCAAGGCCATTATGTTTTGGGGTGACACATTAGAAAGAAGGAAATGCACTTTCCCACAGCTTTGAAATAAGGATGCTGCTAAACACACAATGTTGTAGAAATGAAAAGTATCATTTCCCTCTATTCCAGTCATTTGGTCTCAATAGGACTAATGAATAGGGAGGGCTGGTCCGTGCCTCTTCCCTAAGCTGCTCTTAGCAAGATCTTGCAAGGTAAATTTAGCAAAAAGGTTTATTAATATTGTGTATTACATTGACTGCTTTTTCTTATTTTGAGCCTTTCCTGTATTGCTGGGAAGTCCTACCAGCTCATGGTTTATCATTTTTTTAATATGCTATGGTTTCAGTTTGCTAGTATTTTATTGATGGACTTTGCATCTATATTCATAAGAGATATTGGCCTATAGTTTCTTGCTTGGGTACTAGGAAAAAAATGGTCTCATAAAATGGGTTGTATTCTTTCCTCTCCTATTTTTTGGATGAGTTTCAGAAGGATTTCATTATTGTATAAATGTATGGTAGAAATTATCAATGAAGACCTTTGGTCCTAGACTTTTCTTTGTTAAGAGCTTTTACTGATTTAAGTCTGTTATAGGTCCATCGGACATTTTTCTTCTTCATTTTCCTCCTCCTCTTTCTTCTTCTTCCTCTCTTTTTCTGTGTGGTACTAGGGATTGTTGAACCCAGGGGCATTCTACCTCTAAGCTACACCCTCAGCCCTATTTTTCAGTTTCGAAACATGGTTTTGCTAAGTAGCAGAGGACCTCACTCAGTTCCCGAGGCTGTCCATGAACCTGTGATCCTCCTGTCTCAGTCTCTCAAGGACTGGGATTACAAGCAGGCATCACCGTGCCCAACTTCTTTTTCTTCTTGAATCAGTTTAGATAATTTGTATATTTCTACAATTTTTTCCATTTCATCCATGTTTTTGATTTGTTGATGTATAATTCATTATATTCTCTATAATCTTTATTTCAGTAATGTTAGTAATAATATCTTCACTTACATTCCTGACTAGTTATTTATGTGGTCTCTTTGTCAGTCTAGATAAGGATTTGTCATTTCTTTTGATCCTTTCAAACACTTCTCATATTTGATGTAATACATGAGCCAACAAATCCAAGAAGCTCAACAAATTCCCGAAACAGTAGCATGGTGAGATCCACACTAAGACTCAAGGGGTCTCAAAGTTTAGCACAGTTTCATTTTCTTAGTGTGCTACCTTACCTCCCTGTCTCTGAGCCCAGAGCCAACTCTGTTCAACTTCTGCAGAAAGCACACCTCTTCTGCTGGGTTCTGAGGGTGCCTGCCAACCTGCTCAGAGCACAGTGGAGAATTCAGAGTAACTTCTCCTCTTAAAGACATCAACCAACCTTCCCCTTTCAGCACCACCTGCCAGATTCCTATGCTTTTCTGGATTTCCTATGCTTTTCTGCTATGGGAACTGAATGCTTTCCAGCTTTTACTTTGCAGGTGGCTTTTGCCACCACTTGTCTGTTAACTTTCCAAAAAGATAATTTCCCTCTCAACTGTGGGCTCCTCTTCTGTTCTTTTAGATTTTATTTTTCACTCCTTTTTTATATATTATGGGTGTTTTGGGATGGGCCAAAAATAAATTCCTATCTTTCAATCTTTATGTCTATCTAAAATTGATACTGTTACCATTTTACATAGGAGGAAACCAAGGCTTAGGTAACATGCCCAAGGTCACAAGAATAGTAAATGATGAAGTCCTTGTGTGTATGTGGGGGGAGGGGGGTGGTTACTGGGGACTGAACCCAGTGGAACTCTACGTTTGAGCTACTCCGTCTTTTTTTTGTCTCGAGACAGGGTCTTCTTGATCGGTTGTTGAGAGTCTTGCTAAGTTACTGAGGCTGATCTTGAAACCTGCCATCCTCATCTCAGCTTCCCAAGTGCTGAGATTAGAGGGATATGCCACCACACCTGGCACAGCACAATTTTAATGGCCTTTATATCACCCTATAAATCACTACTAAACATAGGTATACACAATTTTCTCCAGTGTCACCTGACTTCAGCAAGTGTTCTAAAACAAACCTTGTTTTAGAGCTCCTTCTGTTCTCCATGGTAAAACCCAAGTCCATCCTCTTTGTGTTTATACCTTAAGAACTATACAGGTTCATTATTTTAAGTTTTACTCATATTCAAGTCTCCTAGAGACACATCAGTGTATTGCCTTTCAATTCCAAATACCTCCATGGTCTGTGCTACAATGTTAACAACTGAGCCCTTAATTTCTACTTTGCCTGCTGGCACCATATACAGCTTCGCCAGTAGAGTGTGCTAGAGGAGGCAGAAGCTTCTCTTCTGGGGTTTCTGGTGAACTCTCACCAGGTCTCTGGAGCAGGCATGGTTTCTTTAGCTCCTGACTCCTGCATCACTACTCAGTTCTCTAGTACCTGGCCCCTGCCATGTATGGTGGTTAGTAGAACCCAGTGGCCAGTGACTTCCTCTGTCCCCCCTCAGGCAGTTTCATGGTAGAGTTCCTCCTGTATCGTGCCCCAGGTATTCTTTTGAAAACCCAGTGAGCCACGAATGTGCCCCCCTCAGAGTCTGGATCTCAGTTCTGGATAGTAAAAGTGGACTCTTCCACAGCCATCTACTTCAGCCTTACAAATGCGGCTGTTCTTTATATCAGCTATTCGTATTTCTTTACATACTTTTCTTTTTACTGGGAAATCTTTTATTACTCCAATTTTCCAATTCTTTTATAACTAATGATGATATTAAACTTTCCATGTTCAAATTACAGTGTGGTCTCTGTCTCCTAACTGGACCTGGATGCAGGAAAACTGGTTTCTGATCCTTATGGTATTTTTCCAATAGCAATGTTTGGTATAATGAAGTCATTTAAACTTAAAAAAAAAAAAATAAGCAGGCATGGTGGTGCATACCTGTAACCCCAGTACTTGGGAGGCTGAGACAGGAGGATCACAGGTTTGAGCCTAGCCTCAGCAAAATAGTGAAACCCTGTTTCAAATAAAAAAGGGCTGAGGGTGTAGTTCAGAGGTAGAATGCCCCGGGCTCAATCTCCAGTACCAAATAAATAAATAAATAAATAAATAAATAAATAAATAAATAAATAAATAAATAAATAAATAAATAAAATTCAGTGGGGGTAAATGTTATGAGGAAAAAAGGTTGACATACAAAAAGAATTTCTAATAAGTATATATTTAACAATCAAGAAAGATATTACATACTTAAATATAGTAAAAAAAAAAAAGTTCTAATGCATACTTATTATCCATAGATATGAAGACAGTCTCTTTATACCTGAATGATCTTGCAGCACAAGAAAGGCAAAAGCATTTCATTTTCAGTGCCAAATCTGATTAATTGTAGCGGCTATCTGGATTGATAAAGACTTAAGGTCAGAAAGGAATGATAAACTTCTGCTATCTGGTACAGGTGAAATAGAGGGAATAGTGGGAAATCATAGTTATTAGTCAGCTATGGTTTAAAATGTGTCAAGTTCATGTTTTGGAAACTAATCCTTAATACAACGATGAGAACTACTATGTGATTAGGTCAGAGAGCTTTGCTCTCCTGAAGGAATTCATGCTGCAGTGTGGGTTAGTTACCAACAGTGGGCTTGTGAAAGTGAGCTATGAGCTACGCCTTCTCTTGCTGCTCACACACTCTCTCACCTTCAGCTATGGGGTGACGCAGCACTAAGCCTTCACGACGCTAGCACCCCAATATTGGACTTCCTGGACTCCGGAACCCATAAACCAAATATTCTTAACTACCTAATAATCTATGGTATTCTGTTATCGCAACATGAAACAGACTAAGGCACCTAAGCAGTTTCAGATTAGTAAACTGAGGAACAGAATTTTAAATGACTTGCTCAAAGCAGAGCTATAGAATGTAAAGGCTGAGGTTAGATCCATATTTCCAACTTCAAACAGCGTACTGTTCTCTACATGTTGTGGGTCTAAATAATGATGGTGTTTTGAAGTCAGGTAAGAAGTACAAACACGTTTCAAACAGGCTGTTTTTTCTTACATAACTGCTAAGAGTCCAAGGGCACATATCAGGGATATCAGATTTATTGCCCTCCATAGCCATGGATAGACTGGAAATAAAATGGACGTAAGAGTTTTCTGCCTAACCTTAGAAATAGAATGGCAGAGGGCCATTAAATTAAGAATGCTTTATTGTTCACTTAAAGATGTATCATATGCTAATTTGGATATCAACAAAATAGATTTCAAAGACTTTCTGTTTTCTATTTCTATTTTACAAATCTCAATATTAAATTGAAAATATGGACAAAAAATGGATTTCAAAAGGGTATTCATCATCAAAAGGGAATAGCACAGAAACTGTACCTATTATATGTGAACACTACACAACTGAATGTTTGAAAATAATATATGTTTGTTTTTATTTGTAACAATTTGTTAATTTTGTTAATGCAAATTTGTTAATTTTCATTTTAACATTACTATTTTATATATACTTACACATCTTTATTGGTGCATTGTAGTCTCACATCGTAATGTAGCTTATAGTGATATAAATTCACACAGCATTTTTTTTTTTTTTTTTTTTGCGGTACTAGGGATTGAACTCAGGGGCATTCTATCTCCAAGCTACACCCCCAGCCCTATTTTTTATTCTTTATTTCGAAACCAGGTCTCACTAAGTTGCGGAGTGCCTCACTAGGTAGCTGAGGCTGGCCACGAACCCGGATCCTCCGGTCTCAGCCTCCCGAATGCTGGGATTACAAGCATGTGCCACCACGCCCGGCTAGCATATATTTTTAATTCACCAAAAAGTTTTATCTTTACATTTGATTGATGAGAAGGATGCTAACTAGTAATGGTTTGGAACCTGGATTGCTAGGGATTTTCCCTGGAAAATATTCTATTTCAGGTACTTACAGCAGGTATTTTGCACCTATTGGTGCTGGGAACTGAACCCAGGGGCATTTCTGCCTCTGAGCTACACTCCCCTCCCAGACCTATTTTATTTTTTATTTGGAAACAGGGTCTCATTAAGTGGCAGAATGTCTAAGTAGCTGAGGCTGGCCAGGAATTTGAGATCCTCCAGTCTCAGCCTCCCAAGTACTGGGATTACACATGTGCACCACCATGCCTGGCTCTTTTGTTTTGAAACAGGTGTTCTCATTAGGTTGCTGAGTCTCGCAACGCTGCTGAAGCAGGATTCAAACCCGAGATTCTCCTATCTCAGCTTCCCAAGTATAGGGATTAAAGGCGCATGCCACTACACCCAGTTCAAAAAAGAATTCTTAACCCCAACCACAACTCCTTAGTGTTCAAGATTGAAGGAATTTGGTATTTACTTCAATAACAAAAATTGCAGAATAATCCAACGATCCTGAATATTAACTTCACTATATTGTTACAATTCCAAGAACAAATCTCAATTCTCCTTTCTCATTGTTCGTATTGATTCCACCTCCAGGCAAAATAAGAATTATTCTGGCTCCCACTTTACTTTTGTTAGAAAAGTCCCAAGTAACTACCAGATACATTTCCTGTGTCTTATGGGTGTAAGCTTGAGAATTAGTGTCATATTTGTTCTACTCATATAAAGACTTAAATCAGTACACAAAATAGTTTTTACTCCAATATTACATTCAAAAGAACCTGTTAATACATGTTCCTTTGCTTGTTAAATGGGATAACCAACTATAGGAGAAATCTTATAATAGAAAAAAAAAATTAGAGAGACTGCCATCTTGTGGTGCAGTGGGAAAGTGCAGCAGTTGTTGAGCAGCTTTTCAATATTGGGACTATCCTGGACATTTATTTCTCCACATAAATATTGCTGTTCACGTGAATAGCAAATAATAAAATTAGTCCTATTTTTCCACACTCCATTCACAACAATTTTGCCTAGGATTATCCTCAAATATACCACCAAGCATTAAGATCAGAATTCTGCCAAATCTTATTAGCTTCCCTGATAAAATCAGGTCTCAAAAGACTGCTTCTGTATTCACTACTACACAGTGGTTTGCAATTAGTAGCCATCAAAGTGCAACAAAAAGGTTGAATGCAACCCATCTAGTATCTACAATACACAAAGATTAAGACTTTCCTCCTGCATCATTTTGGCCACTACCTTGTAAACCTCAACACTTTCTGAACCTTACCTAATGCGTTAACTCAGTCCTTATAACAAACCTATCAGGTCCCAGGTCCTGACTGTTACACTTTATATTATTAACTGAGTTAGAGTTTAGTAACTTGCACATGATTATGGCAAAGACCATTTAAAACTACTTAAACAGTTGCTACTTGTGATAGCACACAAATCAAAGTTAGCATTTTAAGCTCAAAACCTCCTATCACTTATACACATTTGAAAGAAGAAATGCTATGATTACCAGATACCAGAAAAAAAATTCAGCAGTGCTTCTGTATGGAAGTCCGAGAAACCAGGTCAGGTGAATGACTTTAACACAAGAAATTCAAAGAATCATTTACTGACAGAATGCTTTGATACAAGGGAAAGATTAGTAGTATAACTACATTATGGTATCAATGCCAATTTAGAATAGCAAGTCCTGGAGACATGAGAAACATTAAGGAAAAAATAGCAAAATGTCTTTAGTTTTTTTTTTTTTTTTTTTGTGGAACTGGGGATTGAACTCAGGGGCATTCTACCTTCGAGCTATACCCCCAGCCCTATTTTTTATTCTTTATTTTGAAACCGAGTCTCACTAAGTTGCGGAGTGCCTCAGTAGGTAGCTGAGGCTGGCCGTGAACCCAGATCCTCCAGTCTCAGCCTCCCGAATGCTGGGATTACAAGCGTGCGCCACCACGCCCGGCTCGCAAAATGTCTTTAGTTTTAAAATGCAATTTTAAAAAAATGAAATTGAGGTTGAGTGTTGTGGCACACACCTATAGTCTTAGCAATTGAGAGGCCAAGAGAGGATTGAGGACAGTGAAGACCTATAGCAACTTAGCAATATCCTTTAAAAAAAATAGAAAAAAAAAATTGAAACGAAGCTGGGAGTGGTGGTGCATGCCTGTAATCTCAGTACTTGGGAGGCTCAGACAAGAGGATTTGCAGGTTGCGGTAACTTAGAAAAATCCTGCTTATAAATACAAAAAGGGAATGGGGATGTAGCTCACAGAACACCTCTGGGTTAAACCCCCAGTGCCACCGAAAACAAAAACCAGAAAACAAGCTACTTTTCCCCAGTTTCTCACCCTGCTTATGAATGACCCTTACTTTGGTGGTGGGGCTTTCAACCTGACGTTATTTCAATAATTGGAGAAAACCAAAGTTGTATAAATCTCTATCCCTTTGACCAAGAAATTAATCGGCTTGTACTTAATAAAAATTATTTTAAAGGTATGTTATTTATCTCGCTTAACATTTAATTCTCCATTAAATGTGTAAGAAATAGACAATGTTTCAATGCTACTCAAGCTTTCTTTCCTAAATGGTACTTGTATTATCAAGTAAATCTGTTTTTAATGAAAAGTACCTATCAGATAATACATCTTTTCCTTGCTTTTTCTCACTAGATAATATGGATCATGATAATCTTTCCACTATCTCATACTTGTTATGGTTGTATAGTATTTGTATGATCTAACTGGCCCTTTATAAGCATGGAGGCTGTTTTAATCTTATTTTAATCAATGTGGTATAATGAAATCTTTTGAAAGTCAATGGCACATACTTCTCAAAATGAAACTGTCAAGAGTATTTGTAATTGTGACGTTAAATTAAGCTTGAAATTCTATCAATCTATACACTTTCACATGAGTTTCCTCAAACTCTTGCCATTTAAGTTAATCTTGGAACATGTTTTTTAAAGCTAGGTTAAAAAAATCTTATTTCCATATTTCTCAATTGCATTTTCTAAGTGAGGTTTAAGGTCTTTTCATTATTAGAAAACTTTCCCAGTTTATATCCTTCAGCATTAAAATTTTCTTCTCTAGTCTTTTTTGAACTGAGACAAATTACTGCCTCCCACATCCTTCTGTTATTCTGACTTGGCTTGTTAGTTTTTGATGGCCTACAGAACTTTGTCATCAAATATATCGTTTTAGTTTCAGTTTGTTGTCACACTGAGCCCTTTCCGCACTCCAGCTATCTTTTAGTCTTACAAGTTTTTGGTAGTTAACGGTTTCATCTTCTTTACCAACTTAAATATTACTCTGGCAGAAGGCATAAAATCATTTTTTCCACTTGGCTACATTATCCCAACTCTACTTATGGAATAATCTTTCTTTAACCAATTTATTTTTATCATGTATTAACTTCCAGATGTATTAGGGTAGTTGACATTCTGTTCTTACTCATTATACACTGGACCACAGTTCCTTTACACACTGCTAAAGATTTCCATTATTGTAAATGGAATCTTTATTCTGGTTGTCTTGAATACCTAAGTTACTGGTGTCTGTACATTAATGTACCAAATCACCTGGCTAAAATTGTTTCAGAAAATTCTTTTGAGACATTAGTGTTCATTTATATACAGGAAAGCAAAACCTCCTAGACTTACTCAAACAGATTCACTATAATATTGTAGTACATAATTTTAGTGTTTATATAATGGCACATAATACATCTTAACTAAAGCAAACATAATAAATCTTAACTAAAGTGAACAAGTTCGGTGATGCTTCAGCAGGTAAGTAACAATACTGGATGAAAAAAAGCAAGTTAGAGACGCTACATGTGATGCAAATTTGTTTCACAAACACTGCATATTCCCCGTCAAAGGGACAGTTCTTTCGTTGCTAATGTTATAAAAGGTTTATGAATTGCTAACATATGTAGGAGAGGAGTAAAAACATGGATAAAATATCCACAAACTTCAGAATACTGGTTAAAGAGTGAGAAGAGAAACTATAAATGGCAAAGTGCATAAAAAAGGGCTCAATTTCTGTATGTTTAAGACTACTTTTATGTTTTATTTTGAAATAGGGTCTCACTAAATTGCTGAGGCTGGCCTCAAACCTGTGATCTTCCTGTTTTAGCCTCCCAAATACTGGGATTATAGGCATCAAGAAACATGTCAAAAGTCAAGTATTTGTTAAACCTGAGTGGGGGTACATAGCTGTTCATTACAAAAGTCTACATGATTTTGTGAATGTCTGTAGGTAACAGGAGATGACAGAAAAGTATTTTGGGATTTAATTTCTTCTAGCATTCGGTAATTGTCTCAAAAGGATTTTGGGTCTGGCAAAAAGGGAAATTCACCAATTTTAGCAAGAACCGAAGAACTTCTTATAGTCCCTCCTCTACATATCTAGGTAGCAAAAATTAATGTCTGCTTTCTACCATACAATGTAAGATTTAGGTGAATAAGCATTTTTCCATTAAATTTAGTTGCTACAATTCCCCAAATCTTAAAATGAGTAGCACTCAATATTAATAGCTGTAGAATGCTAAGTCATTTAAGTATTTATTTCCTTGATTTGGAAACCTAGGTGTTAAGAGTAGAACCTAGATGTCAATAATAAGTCTAGGTTTGGCCTAACTAGAAAATTCCATTTTAAACTGACACTATCATTCAATTAAACACAACCATAGAGTCCTTTATCTATGTGGTACATTGTTTTTTGGAGGAAACCAAAAAACAAGTCACTACACTAAGTATATACTTAAGTTTCCTTTTCTGGTTATCAATTTTTCTTTTAATTTACAATTTTCTATTTCTAACTTTTGGCAAAGTTTGAATCAGCTCAAAGGTAATTCATCTCAATTGCATAGTTTGTATTATAAATTTCAGAGATAAATTATAATGAGATGTCACTCTTTACTGATGATGAGCAAGCTATAAAAGTGGCAAATTCCTATTGCTGTAAGAAATAATTATTACTGTTAATATTCTTCACTAAAGAATCAGTAAGTAGTTATCTTTCAGGCTATAATCATTATCTTCACCTCTAGTATAATTCTAGAGAAATACTGTCACAAGCCTCTAAGGTAAGCTTTCCTACTAGAATAAACACACAAAAGACAATCCAAGTACAATTTTTTAATAAAGATAATTACAAAAGATGGAAAAATCAGCTCGGAAAGGCCAATTACTTCTTTAATAGATCAGTTTTTGACATAATAACTCACATCAATTTTAAATATTATCACATTAAGCATGGTGGAGAAAAGAAATTTT
Organism: Graphiurus murinus; assembly: GCA_004027655.1. NCBI lineage: Eukaryota > Metazoa > Chordata > Mammalia > Rodentia > Gliridae > Graphiurus > Graphiurus murinus. The sequence continues at coordinate 34,062 of PVLC010004158.1, forward strand.
GCTTCATAATTAGAAAAACTCACAATAAAACTTGCCAACAAAAACAAATAAAAGAAAAGCAATTTTGAAAATAAATACAGTCCATGCCAAAGTAGTATAAAATGAAGCTAGAAGTCTTCAAAAAGAAAACATTTTTGTCTCAATATTTTCTCACTTTTTAATGGTTTCATAAAATTGAGGAGGTGCTCAAATTCAAGGGTTGCTGAGTTGTTCAGATTTGGCTCTGTTGAAAGAAGCAACATGAAATATTAAAAATGGCACAATCTAGCCAAGTGTGGTGGTACACACTTGTAATCCCAGTACTTGGGAGGCTGAGACAGGAGGATTGCAGGTTCGTGGCCAACACCAGCTACTTATGAGGTCCTCTGCAACCTAGTAAGACCCTGTTTCAAAAATAATGAACAAAAATTAGGGTTAGGGGTGTGTGTAGCTCAGAGGCAGAATGCCTCTGGGTTCAAACTTCAGTTCTGCAAAAAATAAATAAATAAAAAATCTCACAATCTCAGTTTAGGTACACTAACCCACCCACTCAACTGATCAGGTCCTGAAGGTTCATGCCACGAAACACTGCAGTTGATAAATCCTTAAGTTTTTCATGAGTAATGAATGCCTTAAATCTTACTAGTTGTTACAATCTACTCCAATCAAAAGCTAACACATAGTTATGTTACCAAGAACATTTGCTTTCCAATAAAAAAAGTCTCAATTATATTTTTACAAAATGTGTTATTTTAGCCAAATGTTTATCTTTTTTTAATTGTAGTACTAGAGGTTGAACCCAGGGGCGTTTTACCTCTGAGCTATACCTCTAGACCTGTTTTATTTTTTTATCTTGAAACAGGGTCTCACTAAGTTGCAGAGGGCCTTGCTAATTTGCTGAGGCTGGCTATGAACCTATGATTCTCCTCTGTCAGTCTCCCAAGTACTGGGATTACAAAAAATCTGCATCATCATGCAGAACTCCAATGTTTTTTAAAAAATGATGTGTACAGAAATTTGGCCACATGCAAATCTTGAGTGTATATATAAAATTTTATAGCAAAAAATCCCAAGATAAATTATTTACAACATTACATTCAGAACATCTCACACAATTTGATATTCTTATATTCAGTCTAGTACTTTTTGAGTGTACAGAACCTCCCAAAAATGTTTGTTTTTATAGCATATAAAAACTATAATAAGGAATATCACTTACCCTTTGGTATCTGTTTTTTCACCACTATTGTCCTTGGATTTATCTTCTTCTTTAACATCTGAAAACAAAAATTAGAAAAAGATTATCTGTTCTGAAATAAAAATAATTTAAAAACATACTACTAAAATATAAAACACTGTCAATGTGCAACCTTACTATTGATGAAATTTTATGAATTCAGTAACTAAAATAAGCTTTGTGTTAGGTGTTGTGCTAAATGAGAAAAGGTTCAAGCTGTAAATATAACATTGTGGTTCTGCCCATTTTTGAACTTGTGGTTTTGTAGAGGCTAGGATAGATGTTATGAGAAAGTTTAGAACACAGACATGAATATAGCACACTACAGGAAGTCAGGAAAGGCTACTATAACAAAGTGACATTTGAGAAATGTCCTAAAAAATGAACAGATTTGGGGGAGAGGAATCTGGGATGAGTCCAAAGACATAAGCACAGCTTAAATCCCACTGCTCACACCTTTAGTTTTAATACTTGCTAAATAAACACTTGAGTGTTTACAATTTTAATATAGCAGCAGTAGCACTATAAACTCCAGATTATAAAATTATCCCAAATGCGCTGAAATTTTCTTTAAATAAGCAAAGTTATGAAGCAATGACTTAAATAGGATAAAACAAAATATTAATGTCTTAAAGTATTCCACATAGACATTTCAGGGAACTAGTATGACTTATACATGTATTGACCATATGGAATTAATTTTTTGTACTGAAGATTGAACTCAAGAGTCATTCAACCTCTGAGCTACACCCCTAGACCTATTTTTTCTTTATTTTAAAACAGGTTCTCATTAAGTTGTGGAGGGCCTCACACTAAATAGCCAACACTAGCCGCGAACCACGTTCTTCCTGTCTCAGCTCCCCAAGTACTGGGATTACAAGCGTGCGCCACCACACCTGGCACCATACGGATTTTATGACATTTGCTTCAGCTTTTGACTATATACATATATAAAAATTCTATATATATAAAAATAATTGTGATATATATGTATGCCACTTTGAACTCAAAGCGGTAAAGGGATGAAGAAGAAAAAAAGGAATGGCCCCTATTTTAGGTTTTTTTTTTTTTTTGGCGGTACTGGGGATTGAACCCAGGGGCATTCTACCTCCAAACTATACCTCCAACCCTATTTTTTATTCTTTATTTGAAACAGGGTCTCACTAAGTTGGCCTCACTAAGTAGCTGAGGCTGGCCGCAAACCTGCGATCCTCCTGTGTCAGCCTCCCAAGTACTAGGATTACAAGCATGCACCACCACGCCCGACTTATTTTAGGTTTTGATCTATGAGTCTTTTTTATTTTTTGTTAATATTTAATTTTTAAATTATTAACTGGATTTAGTGTTATTTCCATATGAAATACAGCACGCACTGTTTATATCCAACCTCTATCTATCCTTCTTCTAACCCTTCCCAATCTCTATTTATTTACTGTTCTACATTCACAACCTATAGATTTATGGTAATTATTTCTTTTTTTCTATAAGCTGAGGGATTTTAGCAATTATAAAGGTCCTATGAGAAGCATTCTATCACCACAGAAGTTTTATATAAGCTACAGTATCAAACTTAACAGGTCAACTGCTTATCACCACTTACATGGGAAAAAAATCATATACCTATCACATATCCACCCCTCTGATAACTTGTGTAGGTGACTTCGGTACCTAATAAAAAGGCTCTCAATTTTTTTGGCGGGGGGAACTGGGAATGAAACCCAGGGGCATTCTACCTCCGAGCTACACCCCCAGTCTTATTTTTTATTCTTTATTTGGAAACAGGGTCTCATTATGTTGTGGAGGTCCTCACTAAGTAGCTGAGGCTGGCCACGAACCCGGATCCTCCTGTCTCAGTCTCCCAAATACCAGGACTACAAGCATGCGCCACCTCGCCCGGTGGCTCTCAATTTTAATGACATCATTTACCAAAAAATATATCTGACCTGCTTTTTTGTCCTCTGTTTCCTTCTTGTCTTCTTCAATTCTAGCTTTTTTTGCTCCTTTCTTATGATCAGCCACATTTCTACGACCTCCTTCCCCCTCATCCTCAGAATCGGAAAATTCTTCATCACAAGCTATCCGCTTGTCTGATGCTCGAACTGACATAAAAGATTTTAATAATATTTGACATTAACAGTCACAGGTTTTATAATCATTACGCATAGTCAAACAAATGCACTAACCAGTTACCACATTGAGAAGAATAACAGATGCTTAATAATTTTACAATTTGAACCAAATAAATGGTTTGCTTCATAATGAAAACTTAGCTTTGATCTACGAAGATACACTTCAAAGAGACATGAGAAGCATTTGGGGATGTCATTTGTTTTTTTAAAAGGCAAAACTTTGTAGAAAAAAAGTTGCATTTTTCCAAAAGGAGGTGGAAATGTCTTTACCTAAAAAGTAGCCCTTTTATTTCAGAGCTGAGAAGGGAAATAGACAAAACAAAAAATAACATTAATATCAAGTATGTTAGACTCTTAGGCATACCATTATGCTATAAACCTAACAATTCTATTATGTGTGATGAGTGGCTATAAAGTCAAGCTGAATATGCTTACGTTATTTAACTCATCCTACTTTGAACAAATGGGATATTCCCCATTATTTCCAAATATATATATAAACGGCGATTTCTAGGCACTTAATTTCATTTCTTTTTTTTTTTTTTTTTTGAGGTACTGGGGATTGAACCCAGAGGCATTCTACCTCCAGGCTACACCCCCAGCCCTATTTTTTATTCTTTATTTTGAAACAGGGTCTCACTAAGTTGTAGAGTGCCTCACTAGGTAGCTGAGGCTGGCCGAGAACCCGGATCCTCCGGTCTCAGCCTCCTGAATGCTGGAATTACAAGTGTGTGCCACCACGCCCGGCCTTCTTTTCTTTTTTGATACTGGAGATCAAAATGAGGGCCTTGAACACACTAATAAGCAAATGTGCTTCCACTGACCTATATCCCTAATACTAGTAAACTTTGTTATAGAAGTATAGTTATATACTTCTATATGACTCCTGATATTAAAAAATCAAGCTTTGAGACATCAGGAAGCTAAACCTATATAAGATTAAAAAAGGAGAAAAATGACAATTACAATATGTGCTCAAGAAACATGCCCCACAGTACTGTTTTGGGGTCGCAAAAGTCTAAGTTTTTTTTTTTTTTTTAATAAATCAGAAATATGTAACAGAATATACATCAAGGTGTTAACTTACTAGAAATTCTCTTGTCTGGATCTTCTCCATCTTCATCTCCACTGTCTTCATGAACAGCATCTTCTGGAATAGCTTGCATTTGGACACCAGGTGCATGAGGTAACATGCGCAAATTTTCAAATAAACGCTGTCTAAATTACACAACAAAGTTATTAGACAAAATTCGATTTATATGAAGCTCCTCTTATAAGTGAAAACATTGATAAAACTTTAATCTTATCTAACTTACGAATTTTAGTATCAACATTTATTAAGCATACTTTATATTAATATTTAATCTGCACAACTTACAAGGTAGGTACTATTATCCACTACTTAAATGAGGAAACATTAGAGGCAAGTCAACTTGTCCAATGTCATATAGCTAGTCTACTGTAGACAGGACACAAGTCAATACCCTGTGTATTATAATCCCTCTCTAAATACACTGTGGAGAAAAAAAACTTTAAGAAAATGTTTCAGATAATGCAAAGAAGCAAAACTTTCAGTGTCCTCTACAATTTAAATATTTTAACTAATAAAGAAATGAAAATATTTTTGATCTATGAAGTTCCTATCTTTCTGTTAACTTAAGAAATTAAATCAGTGATCCTTTTCAAAAAGACAAAGGAAATATCCAATGACTATTAGCTAAAAATAATCCACCCAAGCCGAGCATGGTGGTGCATACTTCTAATCCCTGTACTTGGGAGGCTAAGACAGGAGGATCACAGGTTTGTGGCCAGCCTCAGCTACTCATTGAAGGCCCTCCACAAACTTAGTGAGGCCCTGTTTCAAGAAAAAGGAAAAAAAAAAAAAAAAAGAGAGAGAGAGAGAGATGAGGGCATAGCTTGGAGGCAGAACGCCCAAGTTCAATCCCCTGTACTGCCCCCCCCAAACAAACCCCCAAAACAAAGAAAAACCACTCCATTTAGTCATCTAAAGCTGTGTCAAAATGAAATGTGTTTAGCAAAATAATTCAAAGATTTCTTACTTTATCTTTTCCATATATTCTGGAGTGTTCTGGTTTGTCATGTTTGAAGGACTAATATGCAGTTTGAAGTCCGGTCCAAAATACTCAAAGTAATCATTATATGGCAACTCTATTAAAAACAATGAAATAAAGTTACATATTAAAACTTCAGCTTCTATATTAAAAATCATGAATGGAATACAGATTCAGGTAAGGAAATATTTCCAAAGAAAATGTTTAAAACAAAGGAACAAAGTGAATATTCTTTTATTTATACAGTTTTGGAATATGATCATTTATTTATTTATACTGACAGCTCATACAATACAAATACTTACCATTCGGAATCTCACAATCAAGGGCAACTGCAGTCTCATAGGTCCAGCAACGAGCAACATTACGAATTGTGTATCCACCTCCCCCAAGCATCAGTAACGGTAAGTTAAAAGTTTTTACAACTTCTACACATTTAGCATGACCTAAGACAAAGAAAATTTGGGTTAACAAAATCTGTAGATTTTAGGTTTAAAAATAAAGATGATAAATACAACCAAAATTTTATTCAACCAGAAAAAGGTATTTTAGATATTTTAAAAACAGTAAAAATTCAAGACATTATATGTCTGAAACTCCTTTTAATCACATTTTTAGACAAGGATACATATAATGTAATAAGACATGACTGGATATTTTAGTAAATGTCCCCGATAGAAAAGTCAAATACACAATAGGTGCAGTGACACACACGTACAACCCTACTGACTCAGAATGAGGCAAGAAGATAGAAGCCAGCTTTGGGCAAGTGAGAGAGATCTTGCTTCAAAATAAAATAAAGGCCAGGAATATGGCTTAGAGTTAAGGCACTATCTAAACAGATTTTTTGCTTCCATTTTCTTCTATAGACATGGAGGAAGGGTATGCCACAAAGATTAATCTTAGGTTACACCTTTATGTAGAACTGTGGATAATTTTTTAAGTGAAACTCAATATTTCTCTGAATAAATGTTCAGTAACTTGTTAAGGACTATTACCATTGGGAAATAAATTCAATCACTAAGAAAATCTCTCAGGTCTAAAAAACATTCATGTATTTTGAACAATATTTAGAAAAAAAAACCCCACCATCCAAAGACAAGTTATAAAGTTTAATCATCTGTTCGCTTTATGTAATTGTATACTGAGCACTTTTATTACATATTTTTAGTAGTTGCACTGTATGATTCACAACCCAATTTTTATGACTGCTAATAGGAAAACATGGGCTTGTAATAGACAAAAGCCATTTGGATTTTTTTAAAAGTCAAAACATATAAAAAGGTAACTTACAGATTTCCAAGTAAAGATAACTAGCAAAATAAAGATATTATTCCTTCATCCCAAAACCAGACAAAAATGACAATAGAGTTTAAAAGGTTAAATCCATGAAAATGAAGAAAGAGAGAACACAACAGGAGGAACATAAACTGAAGGGAGATGGATTAAGAGGTAACTGACTTTAGTAGTCCTGAGAATCCAAATTGAACCTAGCAGTAGAGAAACAGAATCAAGTTTAAAACTTGGAATTGCAAATATCCTTATATGCTTTACACAACTGAAATTCTACCAGCTGAAATACAGTGTAGGCTTATTATTTTAAGAATAACATGCCGTATTTTATTACAAAACCTATTACTTTAAATAAAAAAATGTTAAGACTTTCAAAAAGTTAAACAGGAAAACTGATAATCAATACACATTTTAAAGACTACATTAGAGGGGACAGGGATACAGCTCAGTAATAAGAGTGTTTGCCCAGAGCCATGTCCAAAGCTTTAGGATAATCCCCCATAAGGGGTTGGGAGAGAGGGGGTAGAAGAATACATTAGATCACTTTAGGAAGCACATACTCATTTTTGAGGCAACAGATGGTAATTAACACTTTAAAAGTTCAATATCAACTGCTGCCATTTGACCACAGTTGTCCTATCAAGTGGGACATTAAATAAAGTAGCTTTCAATACTATTTAATCATTCAATGCCACCAAGGTCAGTAATCATTCTGGAAAGTTTTATTTGAGAATTCTTTATATCTTATGACAAAATTCAAACCATAGTATCAACTTGCTACCTTAACCTTCTCATGGGAAAAAAAAAGATAGAACTATGAAATCATATAGAATATGCCCCATTAGTCACTTCAGATTTACTCTTATACCCTAGAAGTTCATTCCATAATAGTGCTTTTGCTTTGGACTAGACTTTAACCAATGTTTATTTCAATACTTGATCAAAACTTAAGAATTTGAGTGGGACATGATGATGCATGCTTGTAATCCTAGTACTGGGGAGGCTGAGACAGGAAGATTGTAGCCTTAGCAACTTAGTGAGACTCTCAGCAAACTAGTGAGACCATTTCAAAACAAAAAAATAAGAAAAAGGGCTAGGGGTGTAGTTCAGAGGTAGAATGCCAATGGGTTAAATCTCCAAACTCCCCTTCCTGCTCCTCTCCCCCAAATTAGGAATTTTGTGCAACATTTCTTATCTCCCACACACCTTTTCTCAGGAAGCTCCTTGAAAATGTGCTTTGCCAACAGGTGAGAAAAAAATTAAGAGGAATTTAAAATAACAAAGAAGCAAAGAGGAGCTATACGTCCTGCCTGGTCTACAGAAGACACTCCAGTCCTAACAGGAAGAGGTAGAAGGTTGTTCTTCAAAAACGTAAAACTGATAGAATATTTGATGCACATGAACATTGGTCATTTAATAATGAGTAAAGAAGAAACTAAGGAAATGAAAAACTCAGCAAAAACAAATTATGCAGGAGATAAAAATGGGAGATCCTGAAAAAGATGCTGCCGCTATTGCCAACATTAAATACACAACCAAAATTCAAGTCTGTAAAAAACTGAGATATAGGAATGGTGCAAATATGTTGGGAAAAAGTAGAAGTAAATCCCCTTCTTCCATAATGAGAAATAAATATAAAAGGCTACAATTTAAAAAACAAATTTGGAGCCGGGCGTGGTGGCGCACGCTTGTAATCCCAGCATTCGGGAGGCTGAGACCAGAGGATCCGGGTTTGCGGCCAGTTCAGCTACCTAGTGAGGCACTCCGCAACCTAGTGAGACTCGGTTTCAAAATAAAGAATAAAAAATAGGGCTGGGGGTATAGCTCGGAGGTAGAATGCCTCTGAGTTCAATCCCCAGTACCACAAAAAAAATATAAATAAATAAAAAATAAAAAACAAATTTGGGTTAACAAAGTATGTATATTATATAGAGAAAGGCAAACCAATAGCTGCCTCAGTTGAAATGGCAACAAATCTCATGAAACTATTCATATATATATATATACATATATATATATATGTATATATATATGTATATATATATATAAACTTGATAAAATAAGACAAGGTTAACTGCAGACACAGATATAGACACACACACACACACCAGACAAAACCCATGAAAAATACAAAGCATACAATTTCATGGTTAAAAAAAACAACAACAACAACAAAAAAAACTACATTGGGAAGTTCTTAGGAAGAAAAACCATTTTTTTCCAGGAATACTACTTTTTAAATTTCTTACCTTTGACTGTCAGATTGAAGCAACCAAGTCTATCACCAGACAATGAGTCTGCACCACACTGTAATACTACAGCACTAGGCTGATACATCTCCATCACTTTGGAGATAATCTAAACACAAAATAAACAAATATTAACACTCTAATAACATTTTAAAATTCCATTTCAACTTTGAAAATAATAATACTTACAGGCTTAAATATCTGCCCATATGACTCATCATCTATACCATCTCTCATTGGGAAATTTACAGCATAGTATTTGCCTTTTCCAGCACCAATATCCTATGAAACATAAATAGATCTTAGAGAGTATATCACAAAAAAACCCTTGACATATTTCTTATAATGTTCCTAAAAGATTAAAAGACCAAATATCAAAATCCAATTTTGAATTCATTTTAGAATTTGACCTATGGATAGTATAAATTAAGAGCAGTGACAAAAGCCAGATGTGGTGGTGCATGCCTGTAATCCCAGCACTTGGTAGGCTAAAGACAGGATGACCCATGTTTCAGAACAACCTTAAGTAGTGAGACTCTCATCAACCCAGCAAGACCCTGTTTCCAAATGAGAAATAAAAAAATCAGGCTAGGGGGTATAGTTCACAGGGAGAATGCCTCTGGGTTTAATCCGCAGTACCACACATACACACAAAAAAGAATAGTGATAAAAAATAAAAAAATGTGTTCAAATATTTATAGATTAACCGGGCATGGTGGTGCATGCTTATAATCCCAGTACTTGGGAGGCTGAGACAGGAGGATCCCCGTTCAAGGCCAGCCTCAGATACTTAGTGAGGCCCTCTGTAACTTAGTGAGACCTTGTTTCAAAATAAAGAATAAAAAATAGGGCTGGGGGTATAGCTTGGAGGTAGAATGCCTCTGGGCATTACTGAAGAAAAAAAAAATTATAGATTAATTTAAAACCCACACAAGCCCTATCCAATTAATTTATAGTGACAATTGTGAGAAAAAAAGAAATTTAACACAACTAGTTAATGGAAATATGTTTACACTATTAACATTAATCTAAGAAATTTGTCATAAAATAGAATATAGACCTGTGGAAACTAAATACTCTGAGAACAAATTGTCTCTAACATAGAATTCATTCTGTGGCTCACTAGCTGGTATAATGATTTATGGTGAAAGAAAAGCCCAGAACCTGTTGAACTTTTAACAACTACACACTAAAGCAGCTGATTTGTAACTAGATTTGAAATAAATTTTGTTTTTACTTGTTGAGTGAGTACTACTCCAGACACTAATACCTCTCCAAAGATAAAAAGGCCAGAAAACAAGAGCTGAGTTCCAGCTATATATATATACATATAAAAAAATAATACACACACAGAAACGATGATATAGCTGAGACATTTCTCTACAAAATAGTTTTTAGCTGTAATACTATGTGCTTTAAATTATGTCTCAAGATGTATCAATCTTGGGCTGGGGGTGCAGTGTTGTGGCAGAACACTTGCCTAGCATATGCAAGACCCTGGTTCCCTCTCCAGCACCATGGGTGGCACAGAGAGCAGAGGTGTTAGGAATATTAACATCTGTACAAGGTTCCTCCCGATCTTTCATGGAAAAATCTTAGCTCAAAACCATTTTTACAAAAGCATAATTTACTTTCAATACTAGTTTATATATGACCTAACTTCTAATAAAGTTGAAATTACATATCCTCCTCCCACAATTTTTCCTAAGTCTAAACTTTTATGGATAATATAACATTAACTATAGAAATGTGGATAAACAAACTATCATCTGTAAACTCCTTCACAGATGGAAACAGAATATTCTCTGACCTTAAGATTTCAGAATACAGAAAGTTGGCAAGTACTTCTCATCCTAACTAAAGAATGGCAACTCAGAGCTGCTACCCTCAGAAGTTTGATTGAATCAAACTTTATCTACTTTTCTTATTCCCTAACTTTTAAAAATCACACTTCTACTCCTTTCTTCTGCCCAGATTAAAGCAAGCAGAGTTTTAACAATGAATGAAGTTCACAGTAGTCTTCTTTCATGCTTTAGAATGAATTACTAAGGCAAGAAAGAGAATTTTTATTAAATACCCAAAGGTACCTATGAATTTCACAGGAAGTCCAAACATAGCTACACATATAATGTCATTGTTGGTTTACATTTTCTCACAAAATTTTGAGGATACATTTAAAATATTTTGGGGATACATTCAAAATATCCAAATGTTATTTTAGAAGTTATTTCCATATAGTGATTATAAAATCTTGAGAAAAATACATGTTGAAAGCCTTTCTCAAATCCTTCTAAAACATGCACTCGCCAATATTTTCCCAAAATTTCAAACAATCATAATAATTACTGAGAAGAGACCCTAGTGACATCCATCTACTGTCAGAAATTGAGAGACTACTATTTTTCACTTCTGAGATTAATGAGAATTACACTGCAAAAACTTATTCCTTCAGCTTAAAGCCAGGAAGACTTTTATTTGATCTACACTGAGATGGAACAGTTGTAGATTTATAAGTGTACTCTACTGGTTTAGAGCCATAGTTCTCAAAATAAACAGAATCACCCAAAGTTTCTAAGGCCTAAAAAATGTGTACTTCTGACAGGTTCCTAGATATTACTAATTTTATATAAATAAAGGACACCTACAATTTTTTTTTTTTTCTTGTGGTACTGGGGATTGAACCCAGGGGCATTCTACTTCCGAGATATACCCCCAGTCCTATTTTGTAAATTTTATTTTGAAATGGGGTCTCCCTAAGTTGCAGAGGGCCTCACTAAGTAGCTGAGGCTGGCCGTGAACCTGGATCCTCCTGTCTCAGCCTCCCAAGTACTGGGATTACCAGTGTGCGCTACCATGCCCGGCTCTACAAAAATTTTAATCAAGCAATTTTATAGCTCTTATAAAATCCTGTAGGTTTTTATAGGTGAACTATATACATAAAACAATGGGACAAAAATGGTTACAAACTACTTTTTGAGAACCACTGGTCTGTAAGATCAAGTGGGAAAAAGGACAAGTTCAGGGAGCTAACCTGACAAGAAATGAAATTGTAAGTCTGCAATTTAAAAAGCCAAGCAATTTAAACTCAAACTAAACATCTAAATTTGTATCCATTTTTAAATCAGGAAAGACTTTATCATCATAACTCTTACTGAAAAAGTTTACTGAAGCAGTTCCACCTTGTGGTCAAATAAAGGCACACATTTGAAGAATAAGGCTGCTACTAAAATGTACTATCATAGGTTGGGGGAAAAAAAACCTTAATAAAATAGTTTAGAACTACTGTTCAATTCCATGCTAAGCAAATCCCTCATAAAATCTAGATTAAATTAAAAACAGCTGTTAAATATCTGAATAAACTTCAACATGTATGTAGTGTGGTTCAAAAAAACTGATAAAGCAAAGCAAAAACAAAAAACCTAATGAGTTCATAGAAACAGGATTTGACAGTAATTTTCACATTTATAAAATATAAACACACCAAAGGATAAAAGAAAAACATAACAAACACACTTTAAATAACAGACGAGCAATGCTAAGGTAGGTATTCTCATTCCAAATGATATGCACTATAAACCTAAAAGCAATTAAGTCAAGACAAATTCTGTAATTTGAAAGATAGGATGGCAACAGAAAAATGAAGACCTATTTTATTCACTCTATCAGTCAACAGTAATATAGACTACCATCAGGTAGTTTTGAAAATTCAAACTGAAGTGCTTTGTGCTCTGTGGATGTTTAAAAATATTCAACCAAAGAAAACAGCTTACCAAGAAAAGTCCTTAAAGTTCTCACTAAATTTTTGCTTATAAGTCAACAAAATGAGCTAGGCATGGTGGTGCACACTTGTAATCCCAGTACTTGGGAGGCTCAGACAAGAGGATTGCAGGTTCAAGAACGGCCTCAGCAAGCAGTGAGACTCTCATCAACCTACTGAGACCATTTCCAAGAAAAATAATAGAGCTGGGGTTGTAGCTTGGAAGTAGAATACCCCTCGGTTTAATCCCCAGTCCTCCCCACTCCTGCCACAGTCAACAAAATGAGTTATAACAAATGTTAAAACATAAAATGATTCTCCATGTAAGCTTCGAATTAATGACTGGAAAAAAACTAGTTCATGTTTAGGATTACTAACCTCCTAGGTTACACTAATATTTAATCAGACAGAAATTTGGTCTTACCCTCAAGTCTCCTGTGCCAGGAAAGTATTCCCCATATTTATGGAATGAAACAGTCATTACACGATCTGTTGTATAAAAAGCCTCTTCAACGCCATCACCATGATGGATATCTATATCAATATATAAAACTCTCTGATGATACCTGAAAACAAAACCATTTAATTAATTTTTAAAATGGTTCTAAGATGGAAGAACCACCATGAATTCAGGACACTTATCCCCCAGCTTATGCACTCCAGAATGCTTATCCCTTTTCTTACTTTACTTCCAGCCTAAGAGACCATTCAAACATCTAAAGTTAGTTTGAACCATAACCTATAAATCTCTCCTCTGGGCCCAATGTAAGCCTAAATATATATATATACTCTATTTGTACAACTTGTCCTATTCTACATGCATATGCTTACATAAAAACATATGATATGTATTTCTATATATTAACTGACTATACCATACTTAAGACTGTTAACTTTTTTTGAGGAACTGGGGATGGAACCCAGGGGTATTCAACCTCCGAGCTGCACCTTCAGCCCTATTTTTATTTTGTATTTTGAAATAAGGTCTCACTAAGTTGTGGAGTGCCTTACTAAGTAGCTGAGGCTGTCCTTGAACCTACAATCCTCCTGTCTCAGCCTCCCAAGTACTGGGATTACAAGTGTGTACCAACTTGCCTGGCTAAGACTGTTACTTTAATTACAGCACCTCTATAGTACAGCTTTAGCATTATGAAATAGTCCTTGGCAAACTAGCCTCTAGGCCAAATCTGGCCAACTGACTTTTCTTTAGCTTTGGTCTAAGAATAGCTTTTACATTTTTAAATGGTTGATAAATTAAGTCAAAATAAAAGTATTTTGTGACATATGATTTCCAAATGTCCACAAAAAAGTTCTCTTGAAATGTGGCCATGCTTGTTTCCTTCCCTACAACTGGAGAGCTGAGTAGCTGTGACAGAGACCACATGCTCTATCCTCATTACTTCACACTGATGCTTGGAACACTATAAATTGCAGTGATGCAGTCTGAACTCAAATCCATTTTAGGAGCTGCTTGTCATGATATCTTATTCCTAGTGCATACCCATGTCAAAACAAAAGGCAAAAGTGTACTCCAAGTGTTATTTTAAAGTACAGTGAAGTGAGGATTATTTTGTTATTGCATTAAATGGCAAAACATTGTATTTAGCATACAATGATGACAGCTTTGCTAAAGAATATAATGTAAGCTGACATTATCAGATGAGGTATTCTCAACTCAAGGGGACGGAAAGCAACATTCAGAAAACCAAGAAAATTGCAAACAGCGTATCTCATCATAGCAGAATTTCTTCATAGATTGAAAAAATAAAAATAAAACTGATCAAACTTAAGTTTTCCAGTGGATTATGTGTTAGATAATCAGAGAAAGCTATTTGCCAAGTTGATTAATTGTATCATTTTTTAATTTAACCTGCCAGAAGAAATGTATCCAAACAAACTTGATTGCAACCATTGGCCTAGTGGGCAAGAACTTTGCTCATAGTTGAAGACATGGGAACCAACAAGTCAATTAAATAAAGTAAATGATTTCAAAGGGTTTTTCTTGGCTCTTAATGAGTTACCAAAATGTTATGCTAACACTCCTCCATTACTATTTACTAATAGAGTCAAAACAAGTTTTAAGTGGCTGAAAATTAGCCTTTATAGGTATATGCATGATAATTATAAGAATATAACATTTTTAAAGCCAAGAAAATACTAATTCAGTACAATCTGAAGTAGAATCCAAGATAATTGATGATAGTAAAAATAACTTTGTTAATCTTTAAATTCCTAAGTACCTTCATAAATTTCTCTCTCAAATCATAGTCAAGAAAAACTTTAAAAAATATGTTCTCCAGCAACTTAGACATAATTTTATATCCATTAGTTGAGAACAAACCCCCTTTCAAATGTGGAAGCTGGGCAGTTAACTACACTCACTCACAATAGGTAAACAAATTGCCTTTAACATAGGTTTCAAATTTTTGCCTTCGAATTAAAATTTACACAATGTTAGGATATAGGCTTCTAAGATCATATCATTTTTCATTATCTGAATTGACAAACCACTTCTAACATCTTTTAAAAAGCTACTTAATGGTAGTGTGAGATATTTATATACATTGCTTGCTCTAAACACAAGGACTAGGCAAATTTCTGTCCTATGATGACTAGTAATGAATTCATAGAAGATTTACCATTTCAACCTACTACCATTTACTTGATATTCTAAAAATATCATAAATTTTATTATATTTTAATTAAAACATTTTATCATAAAAAAGTACCAATGCAAATTAACTTACTTGAGTAATTCAAGGATGGCAAGCACAATATCATTAACATAACAGAACCCTGATGCTTCTGATTTCTTAGCATGATGTAATCCTCCAGCCCAGTTAACAGCCATATCAGTTTGTTGCCGGTTTAATTTCACAGCCCCAGCTAAGAAGCAAAAACATGAGAGAAGTGATCAAATCTTTAAAATAAAAAGGCCCATAAATAAGAGTATGCCCTGTAATAGAGTTTTAAATCATAAAAGGTAAGATCACTGTTCAGAATACTAAATAGAAGTTTCTCCTTAGATAGGTATTTTCCTGCAGCTATGACCTGATTAAATAATGGTATGCATGGGAAGTGGCAGCAACAATGGTAGGTAGGAGGGAAAAAAAGTCTCTAAATGAAAGCACAGGTTTAAAAAAAGGTTGTTCATTATGATTGTAAAACATGGGGTTTTTAAGACAATGATACTTGCTATAGTTTGGACCTGGAATGTCCCCCCTTCCCAGTGTGGTGCTATTGGGAGATGATAAATCTTTTTAAAAAATATTTTAGTGGTGTATTATAATGGCACATAATAGAATTCATTGTTATGTATTTGTATATGTACAAAATCTAATTTGGTTGATCAGGTGACAGAATCTTTAGTAGCTGAGGCCTAGTTTGAGGCCTTAGGTTATTGGAGGCGTGCCCTTAAAGGGGATATGGGGACCAGGGGTCCTCCCCCTCTTTCCCTCCTAGCCATGAGGTAAATGGGTTTCCTCCCTATGCGTTCCCACCATGATGCGTTTCTATAGATCCCAAGCAACGTGGCCAATAGGTCATAGACTGAAACCTCCAAAACTGTGAGCCAACCAAATCTTTCCTCTTTATAAATTGATCTAAAGTATTTTTGTTACAGTAATGGGAGACTAACAATATTCTACTATAACATATAGATTCCTTTTTATTATCTTCCGCTTTAAACAACACAAAGGATACATAACCACATTCAAATTAATTTTTAAATCTAACTGAATTAGGAAACTTACCAACTGAGCCACCAGTGGAGAGCTGACAAAACTCAAAGAGTCCATCAAACACTGGACAATCTTCTCCAACATTAACTGTGGAAGATCAATTCCATTAATTCCAACCCATTATGCAAATTAATGAAAGCTTTTTCTCAACAACACTATTTCCTACAAATATGTTTGATGCAATTATAAAACATATATACTTCAAAGCACTAATCTAAAATTTATAATTGAAAAACAATTATTTTACTCTAGGTAATTAGTGTTACTTATAAAATATCACCACCAATCTTACCAGGATTATCTGTGAAATCTCTGCTTTATTAACAAAAAAAGTTTTTAACTTAAGCCTTAGTTTAATTAAAACATAAAGCTTAAGTTTTCTAGGCAGTTCTTAAATATACAGCATTTAATTTATCAAGACTCTTAAAAACCAAGTAACTTCCATTGCTTTATGACTTAACTACCACACAGTATCCACAACTTTGAAATATATACTAATGAGCACCAAAAGGATGTAACAGGTGGTTGGCTTTGTCTATGGTTAGCCTTGCTATGAATACAATGTAAAAACTAACTAGGTTTTTGGGAGTCAAGATACTGAAGGGAAGGGACCTAAGACAAGGAAATAACACACACAGATAAATTCACAATACAGCATGACATACTTAGTTCCTTAGTACTGAGGGAATATGGGGACATGGTAGATGTTTATAACCCATTCTCATTCTTCTCCCCATGTCCCAAATTAACAGACTTTTTAAAAATAAAGGTCACTGTAGCGAGGCATGATGGCACACACCTGTAATCTTAGTACAAGATAAAGATCACAGGTAGAAGCTCAGCCTCAGCAATTCAGCAAGACCGTTTCCAAATACATAAACAAAAAAAGGCTGTGTGTTTAACTCGAGATAGAATGCCCTTGTGTTAAATCCCCAGTATTCCTTCCAAAAAGAGCTGGGGGTATAGCTTATTAGTAGGACCCTCTCCGTTCAATCTCCAATACCATAGAAAGGTAGTCATTGTGTTGTATGGCTTTTGCACACTCATACATGACAAGTACCAAAAAGAATAAATTGTAGGACTGAGAACATAGCTCAGTGGTAGAGCACTTGCCTAGCATGTGTGAGGCCTGCGTTCAACCCATAGTACAGCAAAAAATAAATGAATAAACAAATTTTAATTTCTTACTCAGACATAATCATAGCTTAATACAACTCAGTATTATATAAGTTCTATATCAGTTTTGATTTAAAGGACTACCCATTACTCCAACTATGAATCCCCATTGAAAAAATCATGAATCGTTGCTCTAGATACACCATACATCATTTTATTGAACCAAATGAGATAATCTTTGGTAGAAATGTGTATGAATGAATTTCTATGAGTCTGTAGAACACCAACTAATCTAATCACCACGATGAACCCACAAGACATCTAAACTGATCTAATCACCAATGAAGTTCACCAATAAAAACAATGGTTGGAAGCCGGGCGTGGTGGCGCACGCTTGTAATCCCAGCATTCGGGAGGCTGAGACCGGAGGATCCGGGTTCGCGGCCAGCCTCAGCTACCTAGTGAGGCACTCCGCAACTTAGTGAGACTCGAATAAAAAATAGGGCTGGGGGTATAGCTCGGAGGTAGAATGCCCCTGAGTTCAATCCCCAAGACCACAAAAAAAAAAAAAAAAAAAAAAAAAGAAACAATGGTTGGAACAAACTCCTGAATGAAGCTTTTAAAAAAGACATTTCAAGCATTGTAGGATATTTTGCATTCTAACTTCAATCCAATTTGCTACCAATTTCTTTTTTTTTTGTGGTACTGGGGATTGAACTCAGGGGCATTCTACCTTCAAGCTATATCCCCAGCCCTATTTTTTATTCTTTATTTTGAAACCGAGTCTCACTAAGTTGCCGAGTGCCTCACTAGGTAGCTGCGGCTGGCCGCGAACCCAATCCTCCGGTCTCAGCCTCCCAAATGCTGGGATTACAAGCGTGCGCCACCACGCCCGGCTTACTACCAATTTTTTTCTTTTTTTTTTTTTTTTGCTGTACTGGGGATTGAACTCAGGGGCATTCTACCTCCGAGCTATACCCCCAGCCCTATTTTTTATTCTTTATTTTGAAACCGAGTCTCACTAAGTTGCGGAGTGCCTCACTAGGTAGCTGAGGCTGGCCGAGAACCCGGATCCTCCGGTCTCAGCCTCCCGAATGCTGGGATTACAAGCGTGTGCCACCACACCCAGCTCTGGCTTGCTACCAATTTCTAACAATAAAATACCTTTAACCTATAGAAGAAAACACTAGATAGAAGAGAATCAAAATCTCCACTAATATTTCAACAAAGGTGAAAAATTCTATCGATTACAGTGCAGGTTAATAAAAACACACAAATATAAGACAAAAAGTACATACCAAAGGCTAAAATATAATCTTTGAAACAAGGGACAGAGGCCTCCCTGCCAATAATATCCATTATTCCAAAGTTATTATGGGAGCAAAATCAATAGTTAAAGGTCAGCCGGGTGTGGTGGCGCACCCTTGTAATCCCAGCATTTCGGAGGCAGAGACCTGAGGATCCGGGTTCACGACCAGCCTCAGCTACATAGTGAGGCATTCCAAAACTTAGTGAGACCCTGTTTCAAAATAAAGAATAAAAAATAAAAAATAGGGCTGGGGGTATAGCTCAGAGGTAGAATGCCCCTGAGTTCAATTCCCAGAACCACACACACACACACAAAAAGGTAAAAGGCCACCAAAACTGCCATTCAGATAGGTGTCAATATGCAATTATACTAACATTTTAGACTACCAGGAAAAGTACTATTGAATAACTGTAATTATGCGTTTCTAAAACTACTTGTTTACATTTATCAATATCACGTACATCTCTGCATCTGCTTACTGTACTCGGACATGTTATCTGGTCTTATTGACCGTAGAAATTTGATATACTCGTCACTGTGATATTTTGTCATTTCTTCAGCAGTAGCTTTATGGGGCCTCTATAAAGAAAAATATCAGAACACTGGAATTAGAAATGGTTACATCAGAATTATCAAACAAAACATACAATTTTCACTAATAGCCCCTTCAAAAGAACTCATCAAAATAAAATAGTTAAGTTTCAAATTCATACATATGTGTTTTAGGAAACAGTAATCAATAACAAAATGAATTCAAACTCCTTTGTAGAAAGGTATATAAATCATTCCTCATGCTTCAGTGGAAATAGAAGTCATATAAAGTCAATTCCATGTTCATAAATTCTTTCTCTCATTTTCCATCATAAACTTTCTGCTCTACAGACATTCACTAATTTTATCAATGACCTCCCAGTAAGACTCACTCTCAGCACTCTAAGTCTCTGCTCATGACCTCACTACCTTTTCCTTTGCTTATCCTAATTTTCTTCTAAAGGCTCAATTTATGACACTTCTTCCACAGATTGAGATGGGTAACAAATCACCCTCTTTTCTAAATGTCTCTAAAAAAAAAAAACCGAATAATTTATACAACACTGTCTAACAATGCTAACTACTTTAAGTTTTTCTTTTCTCCTTCTTTCGTTTATTTATACTCCAGCCTTTATCTACCAAAAAAAAAAAAAAAAAAATTCAAGGTAGCTGTTGTATCTTGTTATTTCCACTCTGCTGGACTATTAATACAGTGTTTCACGTATATATCAAGTTAATATTTCTAGGACTAAGTTTTTGTGCAATTCTTTTGTAACAGTCCTAGGTCAACTCCTTTTAGCTGCCTGGGTGATTCAACAGTTATTGTAACAAAAATATATAACAAGAGAGAGCAAGTTATGTTCTGGAAACAAGACAGCCTAGGGTAGAAGAAATTGTTTTTGAAATGATTAAAGAGAGTGCTGCTCCCATACTCAGTTCCCTCTGAATAACACAAAAAAAGGAGCTTTCTTCCAGATCTTCTCACCTCTTAACTGCCCTCCCCGCAAAGGGAATAATAAAGTTTCAAAGTACTAGTTGCCAAAAGCTATACTCACATATATTTCCATTTTTCTGTATAAACCATAATTTAACAGCAAGTTATGAGTCATGCGGATTCTGTGAGGTTTCATGGGATGTCCCTGTCCATAATAGTAATTGCCAATATCACCTAAAATAGAAAATAGAAAAGACAAAGTGAATGGACAGAATTACAAGTATCTGAGTTTACAGGCATCCAATCTCAGAAAGCATTTTGAATTAAATAAGATTAAAAATCAAAGTGATTCTTAAATTTATTTTTGTAACTTTCAACTGTATCAGAAAACCAAGATACTATACAATTTTTACCTGCCAAAGACTTCATTATTGCAGTGTGTTTACTTGTAGGTTAAGGAAGGTGTTTCTGAGTTTTAGTTCCCCAAATATTTTATTTTTCTTCCTTAAAGTGATACCTGCTTTCACTGTTCTCTTTCAAATTCATATGCTTGGAGTAAATTCTCTTAAGTTTTCCAAGTATTATTTAAAAATTTTTTAGCAAGCAACACATGGTGGTATATATCTGTAATCTCAGTTCTTAGAAAGCCGTGACAGAAGGATTGCCGGTTTGAGGCCAGCCCTGCTTCAAAGTAAAAAATAAAGGGCCAAGAATATAGCTCAGAGGTAGAATGCCCCTGGGGTTCAATCCCTAAAACCAAAAAGAAAAAAAATTTTTTTTTTCAGCAAATATTGCCTCTTGGGTGATTTATTGGCATCCGAAAAAACCTAATTGGTATTATGGGGGTTCAAATGTCCTACATCCATATCACAGCCTATCGAGAAAGTTTTGGTAACTGAAATTTAGGTCCTCAAGGAAGTTCTGTGCTAAAATATACTCATGACATTTTTCAAGGTACTAAAGATATTCTGTCTCATGACTAAAAAGTTGTAATTCATAGTTTGTCTTTAAAAATAACATCTTACATCCCAATGTTTTAAAATTTACTCATGATATTTTAAAATAACCAAGTAACACTAAAATCAGACTTTCATAAACCAAGGGGACAATGGCACTTACAGTCACTAGAAAGAAATGATAGGCGCAAGGCTAAAAAGGGCATAATATGGCATATAAATGTAACAATGCTTGGGTCTTTACAATTTAAAGAAAATGTATAAAAAACTAATTCATCAAAGTAATTTCCTTTTTACTAACAATGTCCTAAAATTTCATAGTAATATAAACTTTCAATAAATTTATTTGCCACAATTTAAAGACCCTAGTCTCAACCAAGAATATGCACAGAGCCAATGACACATGTCTACAACAGCAGCCAGGCTACTGATAATTATTTTACTCTCCAAAATATAAGGGAATTATGAAAAACCCATTTTTTCCTAGTTTATGTCATTATCTTAAGTGCCTGCTTTGTAGACATTTATTTTCCTAAAAGACAAAATGTTTTTCCTGAACCTTTGGTTTTCATTCATTTAAATAGTTAATAATATTAATGTTGGCATTTAAAAGGTTATCTTATTTTCATCAAAATACTTAATACTCAACTCAAGATGGCTTCCTGAACACACACACACACACACACACACACACACACACACACACACACACAAAGAAAATTACCATAAAGAAGTATCCGTAAATGTTTAGAAAATTGCTCACTGTTTAAGAAATTACCAGAATAGGAGCAGAAAAAATTCACAACCTCTTGTCCAAAGTTCCTGGGACTAGATGTGTTTCAAATTTTAGACTTTTAAATGTTTGTTTAAAGTTAATATGGAGCCGGGCTTGGTGGTGTGTGCCTGTAATGTCAATACTTAGGAGGCTGAGACAGGAGGATCACAGTTTAGAGGACAGCCTCAGCAACTAGTGGGAATCTCATCAAACCAGTGAGACTGTTTCAAATTAAAAATAAAAAATAGGGCTGGGATTGTAGCTTGGAGGTAGAATGCCCCCTGGGTTTAATCCCAGTATAAAAATAAAAAATAAATAAAGGTAATATGGAATATTTGCTGTATGTAATAGTCCAAAGTCTGGACAACATTGTATAATCAAATATAAACATTTCAGCTAGGTGTGGTGGTGCACGCCTGTAATCCCAGTACTTCGGAGGCGGAGGCAGGAGGATTGCAGGTTGGAAGCCAGCCTCAGCAACTTAGTGATGCTTCCAGCACCTTAGTAAGACCTTGTTTCCAAATAAAAAATAAAATTGGGCTGGGGGTATAGCTTGGAGGTGGAATGCCTCTGGGTTCAACCCCTGGTTGGTTGGTTGGTCGGTTGGTCTGTCTGTCTCTCTCTCTCACACACTCACACACACACACACACACACACACAGTATTTCTACAGCAAAATGTGTAAATACAATAAGTGGAGTAACAATAATAAACAGCATCACATTAATTCAGTTTAAAGCTGATTCCAAATCAGTTACAAAAAAAAAAGGTTTTTGGATTCTCAAGATTCTTTTGGAAAAATGTACTATTAACCCTGAAGACAGGCTGACTGTAAAAAAGATTCAGGGAAAAAAGAAAGAAAAAAGTATAAAAAAGCTACTCTGTTAGTAGTGGAGACATAATACTTAGTCCACTAGCAGACTTAACACAACTGGTCCCTCCTCCTTGAAACAATCTGAGTCTAGACTTCTACTTTTCTGGATTTTGCTCTTGCCTCGTGTCCACTCCCCCAATAATCTTTAAATATCAGGATTTTCTCAAGTTCACTCATTCATTTAACAAATCAAGAGCCTAACATATGGCAGGCAGGCACTAATCTAGAAGCCTGGCTACATCAGGAGAGTAAGTTCTGCCCTAACTCTTTCAGAGATGAGTCCTGGGTCCTTTTGTCCCGTGCTCAGGCCTTTTGCTGCCTAGCCCAATACTCATGGTTCCCTGTGATTAGTTCTTGCTTTGCTTTACTATGCTGAGTTTAATGAACTGCTTTGCAGTTTGCAATGACTTAGGTAGGAAACTCCACTGGCCCATTTCTCCTTTCAGGCCTTCTCTTGTCTGACTGGCTAACCTACCAAAGGTCTCCTGGCTTCCTCTCTAAGATACAAGCTTTCACTTGCTTCTTAAGACAATCTTTTGTCTGGCACACAGAATGGACAATAAATCCATCTCATATTTCTGATCCCAAAGTTAACTTCATGAACAAGTATAAACTACTGAAATAGAATAAGACTTCCTAACCAGTATAAACATTATTAGACTTGAACTTTTTTTTTTTTTTTTGCGGTACTGGGGATTGAACTCAGGGGCTTTCTACCTCCGAGCTACACCCCAAGCCCTATTTTTTTTTTTACTCTTTATTTTGAAACCGATCTCACTAAGTTGCCGAGTGCCTCACTAGGTAGCTGAGGCTGGCCAAGAACCCGGATCCTCCGGTCTCAGCCTCCAGAATGCTGGGATTACAAGCGTGCGCCACCACGCCCAGCTGACTTGAACTTTTAAATTTGATCTCATTCCACATTTCAATTAACATTCTCTAAGAAATCACAACCCCCTTCTGGATTCCAACTGTTATAAGGATTTATAAACACTTTTTTGTTTTTATTAAGGAAAAGAAATGATTACTAATCTTTTTTTTGTAGAGGAAACATGAAAAAAAAGAAAATCCTTTAGGTTCCAGGTGTTGATCTCTCCTCTGAGATTAAGATTAGAGTCAATGAGGGCATAGTCTTTGTAACTGTTATACTCTATCTTTGTATAATGTTGAGACTTTCCCTGGACCAGTTATCTGCACACATTTCGATTATGCACCCCTATCAGAGGAGGAAAAAATAAAGCACAGAGCAATTTACGCTTAATTACATAAACTACATACATACAACTATTATATTGTATACCTCATAAAACACTAAATGAATTATGTCTCATGCTTAATTCAAAACAAAGTATAAGCCAGGCACGGTGGTGCACACCTGTAATCCATACTTGGGAGGCTGAGACAAGATGATCCCAGGTTCACAGTTGGCCTCACCAACTTAATGAGGCCTTCTGCAACATAGTGAGACCCCATTTCAACATATAAAAATAAAATAAGTTTGGGTGTGTAGCTCAGAGGTAGAATGCCCCTGGGATCAATCGTAGGGGGAAAAAAATACAAGTAAATGTTTCTAATGAATTAAAAATGTACTGCAATTAAAACCAAAGATAGCTTGGTTTTGCCAATTACACTCAAGTAGAGGAAAATCCTATTATTTTAAGGCCATAGGGTTTTAGTGACTAATTAGCTACATATTATTTTACGAGTTATTGGTCTTCTAGTATATAAAATGACGAAGATTTAGAAATGTCATTTAAATTTTTGGAGGCCTCTGTCAATATCCTGGGTCAGAGTAAGAACTCCTCCTAATTTCCTCAGGTTTAGGGACACCTCATCCATCAATGTCTGAAGGCTCACTAGGGACCAGCATTTCAGTTATCTAAAGGGTACAATAGTGAAGAATATAAGGCAGACAGAGAAACACTATGTTGTTACACAAGCTTCTTTACTTGCATCTTTTCTTTTTACAAGTAAAGAAAAATATTGCTACTTTTATAAGCTAACAAAGTTTGGCTTTTGGTAATGAACAAATAATTTGGAATTATTTGTGCAGAGTTTAACATGCTATCACACGTCAACTAATATCATCATACCTGTTCAATTAATAGTCTCTGCAATTGTTAGTCGCCCACCAAAACCACAAAGAATATTCAAAATGGGAAAAAGCCCATTCTAAAAACAAGTCAAATAAGAGCCAAAAGGACAAGCGACAGATAACCCACCAGAGATTTCCAAACAGCCAATTATATATTTGCTGACCATCAGCTAAAGCAGATGAATGGGCTAAAGTATTAATTATGATCACAAGATTTTTAAAAGTCTCCACTCTATCCATCATGCCTGCTCCCTCTCCCTCAACAAAGGTTTAACATACAAGGGCCCAGGAACAAACAGCTGCCCGCAAAACTGTTAGATCCTAGTTCTACAGATCAAGCTATATGAAAAGTTACAGGCAACTTAGCCCATCACTGCCAATAGCAACTGAAGATCCTGAGTTTCCCGAAACTGTTAAGCCTTTTCTCTTTACACAAACCTCTGTCAAGATCAAATGTGAATGCAGAAGAAGGTTTGCCATTAACCCAAAACATGCAGTGTAACTCATATTAAAAATAAAATAGTCTATTTCCACCCTTCCACAATGGTGTAATTTCAAATAAATTTACGTAACACATGTGTCTTCTTAAAAAAAAATTTTTAAACAGAGGTGTTTCTAGTAGTTTTCCCAAAAAGTGACACAGGTCGCTATTCGAAAAAAGGCATTAGGTCGGGCGTGGTTGCGCACACTTGTAATCCCAGTACTGGGAAGGCTAATACAGGAGAGTAGCAAGTTCGAGGACAGCCTCAGGCAGTTAAGTGAGGCTCTCAGCTACTTAGCGAGACCCTGTTTCCAAATAAATAGAGCTGCTAGTCTGGAGGTAGAAAGCTCTCAGGTTCCAACCCCCAGTACCCGCCTCCCCCACACACACATAAATGAGAGGCATTTAAAGATTATTTCTTGCCAAATTGAGATAGTATGCCCATTTTCAACTTAATGTCAAGTTTATTCTGCTCTAGTCCTCTGGGGTCTTACCCAGCTAAGAAAGTAATCTATTAAAGTAATTTTTTTGTGTGTGTGAAACAGGTTACTACTCCATTTAGTATAACTTAACACTGCCACAGCAAACAGTGAATCCTGTTAACTTGATGTCACTGTTGGTACTCCAAATTAGAGAATCTTACCTGACTTAACAAAATTCACTGTACTGTGAGTTGAAGCTTACCTAGTAAGAATATTTAGTCATTGTGCACTACTTCTAAAAGTTTTCCCACACAAGGTTCCCCAGTTCGTAGTAAGAGTCTTCTCAAACTAGATACAAAGCTCTCCTAAAACCTCCAGAACAAGGTATATTTCCTGATCGAACAAAGAGCAACAAAGAAGTGGGTGGTAACCAACTCCCACAGAAGCAAGCCAGGACCCATCGAGGCTGATCCACCACAGCAAGCAGCAACAGCTTCGTTTCCCTACCACCGGCTCTCAGTTCCCTGGAGGACTACCGACCTCAAACTCGAAAACCCTCACAGCTACGGAGGAAGGGCAGCCCTTGCATTTGAATCCGGAGAAAGTGGCGCTTAAAGAACCCGGCGAACAAAGGGGAGGGCCGAGACCCACAAGAAAAACTACTGGGAAGGCGCCAGTGGCCGGAGGTGGGCCCCCGCCCGCAGTAACTCCTCTCCAGCACCGAACCGGGTGCAGGGGGCGAGAAAGCAGAAGACGCCCGGGCAGACCCAGGCAGGAGAAGCGCCCGGGGGCCGGAGGGCCGGGCGGGGGCGGGAGGGCGGAGCTCGGCGGCGCAGGCTTTGTGTGGTGGGCCGGGGCTGCGCTCTCGTCCCCGCCCGGAAGGGTCGGGTGCGGGGGGCGGGCCCCGGCACCCCAAGCTTGCGCGGCGGGCCGTCGGGGCTCCAGCCGGGGTAGGCCCGCGCCGCGGCGACCTGCAGGAGCCGCGCGGGCGCCCCGACTCCCGCTCCAGGAGGGAGGTCCCCGCGGCCCAGCGGCCGTGCCTCCTCCGCACCAGCGCCCACTCGCGACGGCAGGCCCGCGGGGCCCAAGCCCTGCCCCTCATTCAGCCGCCCGCCCGGGCTCCCTCTCACCGTCGTAGTAGTAGCAGACTTTCTTCTTGCCGCCTCCTTGACTGTACGCCATGGGCTCCCGGGCCGCCGCCGCCACCCGGCTCCGGCTTCTGCTGCTGCTGCTGCTGCGGCCGCCGCGGCTCGGCGGGGACAGAAAGGGGCTGCGGGGCGGCCGGGGGCGGGAGGCTCGCGGGCCAGGGCAGGTCGGCGGGAGCGGAGGAGGGGCGCCGGGAGCCTCGGTACCGCCCGGCCGAGGGGCCGAGAGAGCGGAGCGGGGGACGGCTGCGGCGCCAACTCGCGACACTGGGGAGGGGGAGGGGGCCGCGAACCACCTCCGGAGGCCGCAGGGAGGCGGGGCGGGGCGGGCCCACGGCGGCCTCTACGGGGGACGCGGGGGCTCGGCCGGAGACAGAGGCCCCTTCAGGCTCGGGACAGGAGCCTTTCTAACCCTGAGCAACTTGCGGAGGGCGGCACCATGCACAGTCTTAAAACGAGATAAAAGGGCAAGCGTTCCTTCCGCTAGTAGGTAAAAGGAGCGTGGAACAGAGTTGACATTTCCCCCCTCGCGTCTTCGCACAATGGTTGCGTCTATCTCGCGCCTGCGCAGTCGACGCCTGCCGCAACCGTAGCCGTCTAGACCCCCTCCGCGTCGTCCCACGCCGCTCCCCTCCCCCCCTGTCGCGAAGCTCCCGCCCGAGCGGCCACGTGCCGCGCGGGCCAGCGGGGAGAGCCCGCTCTCGCTGTCCTTTGGGGCTTCAGCAGTCCCCCGGGCTGCAGCCAATGGCCACGGTACCTGGACCCCTGATTTTTCTCGTTTGCTCATTCTTTCATTCTTTTTTTCTTCTGATAATTGCTCTAAATTGCTGAGTTATTACAAACATTAAGGGGAGAGTGCACCGCTTGGGTTTTAATAAGCATTTGTGAAACTCATGTATAAGGGGTTTACACTTACAATGTATTTCATTGATACCTATTCATAAAAATAATTTCCTTTAAGGCTCCTTCCAATGCTGAACTGTCACTTGGACCTTCAAATGCTAACTGATGGTGTGGGAGGTTTGAACTCAAGTCTTCCTCCAAACTCCACACACAATATCTACTCAACTGCTTCTGCTACTTGTTAGACACTGGGCCAGTGCAACGGAAATCTTCAGAGAAAGGACTTTTCAAAACTCTTGAATAGTTACAAATACCCGTGCCCTTTCTTGTGTTCAGTCAACGTTTATCATGCACATGCCCTAAGCCAACCACCTGGAGTAGAGTGGAGGCTGGTATTCTGCAGTGTAGTACTCATCTCAATTACATCATTTGCACTTCCCCTATATGCACACTCCCACACACACTCCATCGTCCCTCACCCCCTCAAAGGCCACTTGGAGCCACTAACAAAAATATCCTAATAACTTTTTCTGTTTGACTTGCAAATCCCCAAGAGTTTTCATACTTAAAGCAGCAATTTTTCCTAGAGTTCACCCCAGGAGAATTAGAAAAGTTAGTCCAGGGTGGCTCTTAGCACATCCCTCTTCCCCCCAGTCTGTATTTTTAACAATACCCTAGGTGATTGATTCCGTTGGTATAAGAACCACAGTGGAAGAAACATTGGCTTAGGTAAAAGTTAATTACTTGGTATCAGCTTCCTAGAACACAGTAAGTTAACTTAATAGAAACTAATATTCTTCCCCAGAGCCAACACCAGTGAAGTCTGATGAGACTTACTTCCTTCAGGAACACTTCCCTTCTCCCCTCCTGGCAAGACTGTTCTCCTACCTTTCCCATGCCTTAAACCTTTCTAGCTCAACAATTACCGTGTTACAGTTGCCCACCGGTGTCTGAGTGTGACCAGAATGGGGTTTCTTAAGAGGAGTAGCCAAGTCTGTCTTGTACATAATTGTTTCTTTAGTGCCTGTGACTTTCAGCAAGTCACTTAAACTTTTTTTCCCCTAAATTGTCTTATCAGTACAAGGGGGTAGTACTACTTGGAGAGTAATTCCTCCTATGAATATTGAGATGCTCAAGAAAATTATGAAATAGTTTTAAAACAATAACTATTTGAACACAAGAGGTTACTAAGATTGATTTTAATAATGTAAGAATTAAAAATCTTTTCTTTTGAAGTAGCAAATTACATAGAAGTATACTCCTTTCCATGTTAAGATTGTAACAAGCATTCATTTGTAATGATGGCTTATATGCTCTATTCATAGACTCCTACCTAATGCAATGTCAGACCAGTTTGTTCCAAGAATGTACCTTAAACACTGTTTGTTCTTGCAGTAATCCAATCAATGCAGAATGTACCCTAAGACTTTGTTTCTTTGTAGAAACTAAGTTTCTGTCTGTTTTAGAGAATAGACAATTGGCAGAGTTGTGAACCCAAGCCTCCCTGGATCAGGGTAAGGAGCAGGGTCACATTTGCTAGCAGACTTACCAGACTTTTCCTTGGTTACACACCCTTCTGCAGAAGTAAATTGCCTTGCTGAATTACTTTTGATTTTATGAGTTTTTACTTGTGGCTTCCCTAAGATGTGTTTCCAACAGTAATAATCACTATTTTGTATCAGTAGTACCTAGCTTTGAATATAACTTTGGATTGGTTGAAGAACTTGTTATATTATTTTTTAACAAGTGTAGACCAATAGAAGCACATTGTTTTATCCTTAAAACTGGCATTGGAGAAAGCTTTATCCAGTGATAAGAGCTAGCCATGAGATTTATGTCTCTAACCGTCTATAATGAACTTTAGGTTATCAGAGCTAAAAATGGAAACCCGTTATTGGAACCCATTGACATGTTCCAAACATCATTTACCATAATCAAACTTGTCTCTTTCAGCCCCTTTTAAGTTGTTTTCCTCTACTTTCAGACAACATGTAGTAGAGGGAAACAAGTTGAGAGTGTGGATAATTCTTAGAATACATAGTTAAAGGTTGTCTTTTTCCTTAAACTTTTTCTTTTGTGCATGTTCTGTCCATAAAAACGTATTCTTTCAATCTTAAAGATATTTACTTTGCAATTATTCAATAAAATGATATATTAAACATAAACAGACCGTTTGGAAACAGGACTGCTGAGGAATCAATTGCCTCAGCTTATGCTAAGAATTAAATCTTTCTAGCCGGGCGTGGTGGCGCACGCTTGTAATCCCAGCATTCGGGAGGCTGAGACCGGAGGATCTGGGTTCGCGGCCAGCCTCAGCTACCTAGTGAGGCACTCCGCAACTTAGTGAGACCCGGTTTCAAAATAAAGAATAAAAAATAGGGCTGGGGGTGTAGCTCGGAGGTAGAATTCCCCTGAGTTCTATCCCTAGTACCGCCAAAAAAAAAAAAAAAAAAAAGAATTAAATCTTTCTGACAACTGTAGTAGCTTAAAATTTTTTTGATAAAAAATAATTATTCACACAGGCTTGTTTCTGTTCTAAGAAAGTTTAGATTTTTCGGTGTTAAATTCTATGTAGCAACTCCATAAGGTAGTAATGCAGAAGGTATAGAAGTATAGTGACACAGGAGGGTGTTGACAAGCTAAACCCACCTCAAGCTGAATTCTGATTTTATAAGTATGGTACCTATTTTCACACAGTACTACAAAACTGCAACTCATAAATCTGAACAAGAACACCAAACAATGAAAGATTATAGTGTTATTTGAACTATTCATTTGTGTAACAATTTAAAATTACTCATGTATACTAAAAATGTATTTTTTGAGCTGTAGCTTATCTGCTAAATTGCTCAGTGGTGTTATACCTTTCAAGACATTTCTGTTAGTGTACTGATTAATGCTTTGCCCATGACTTTCAAAACACATTTTCACTTTGATCTAATCTACCTACTTCCCCAAATTTTCTAGTAAATTTCTAAACCCACAATGTGTTGGGGGAAAATCAACTTATTGATGTCTCCTAAATACCTTATGTATCTTAATTCTTCTCTTCCATCTCAATATTTTTAACCTCCCTTCAAATCCAGTCATGATTCCTCTCTACTTAGCCACAGCACTATAGAAATAGAAGTAGACT
>PVLC010004158.1:65230-88214 GCA_004027655.1 Graphiurus murinus
GCGCACGCTTGTAATCCCAGCATTCGGGAGGCTGAGACCGGAGGATCCGGGTTCGCGGCCAGCCTCAGCTACCTAGTGAGGCACTCCGCAACTTAGTGAGACTCGGTTTCAAAATAAAGAATAAAAAATAGGGCTGGGGGTATAGCTCGGAGGTAGAACGCCCCTGAGTTCAATCCCTGGTACTGCAAAAAAAAAAAAAGAAATAGAAGTAGACTATGTATGTTCTCACCATGAGGTAGAAAGGCAAAGATTGAGAATAGGAGAGCAGGAAGATAGGAACCTGGGTCCTTGGTGACCTCATGGTTAGCTGTACCAGACCTGGACTGCCCACCTCTGGATTTCTGGTTATGTGCAGGAAAACAAAGCAAAAGAAACAAACAAAAATACATTTAATTAAACCACTGTAGTGAGGATTATTTGTATGCACCTGAATACAATCCTAATTCATGTGAAACATAAATTAGAAATGAATTCATAAATACCAGTGGCTTCTGGTATTTTCTACTAAGAAACTACAGGTTTTAGTTGGAAGACAATTTTTCCATATGTTTCTGAATGTGGTGAAATTAGAGATACTTTTGTTCTAAACTGTCCATGTCAAGGACGTTTGTACAGTGGGCATTCTTGGAAACTAGGGAAAATGACTCCTTCTGGAGCAAAGAGCAGGCATGCTTACTATCCATTATAAAAAAAAACAGCTTTCCTAAATTCAGGGTTCTTTTTCTGTAATACAATACCATCCAAATAAATGAATTATCCAGCCCTCTTCATATTGGGAATCAGAGTTCAGGGCAGCAATGCAAAAAATAATACTGATTCTCTGGTCACTATTATTGCCATGAATAATAAATTATCCTTTTATTTAACACAGGCATCTTATGTCTAATACTTGCATGATGGCACTGTGGTGAGTTAGCTTCCTAGCTTGCAAACAGGAGGAACTATCAGACCCTTCCTGTTTCTTGGCAGTTTTTGGTTATGGAGATAGGATACTGGCAGAGACATGGTTATCTGTAAAAGTAACCAAAAGGGATTTGTCAGCTAACTAACATAACTTAAGGGAAGGTCATGAGAACTAGAGGTAACCATGTTGACCAGATTTCATGGTCAACCGGAATTAAATGGTCCTCCGCAGTATTGCCTGTTAATGAAGAATTAGTGATGGGTTTGTGGCCAAATAGCAGGAATTAGGTTTAGAGTCTGCTCTGGTTGTTGTAACTTTCAGGTGTGTGTGTGGAGGGACGAAACTTCAGCACCATGTTGTAGGCAATGTTAGCCTGTGCTCAAAGAATTATGTTGGTTCCTCTAGAGAGCTCCCACAATCTTAACCAACATTTTCTCTCTATGAGCATTGTGTTCACTCCCAGGACTGTATTTATTGTGTGAGATTGACATTAATTTCTCTGCTCCTAAGAGCACAATAATTTGAACTTTAGGTATGGTACAAGTATTTCAAGAGTTTTAAGAACCTAGGGTGGATCACTTTAGCCCTCACATGACTGTAGAAATATTTCTGAAACAAGGTCACCTCAGTTACTTAGAGGAATTCTCCAAAGGGAAAACCGACTCATTTATGTGCACACAGTAGTTGGGTGTCCCAATGATGGGAGTCAGAAAGGAGGATCAGAGATTAGTCCTGAGCTTAGCATAGCTAAAAGTGACCAGTGATACCATTTAAGCCTTAGAACTCAGTCAGATCTGCCTCAACTCATGCGCCAGATTGCTGTATATGATATAATGACCTTAGATGGCAGATTCCTAACTATTCCTAATACGTCCAGGTATACCTGAATTATTGCCTGAAAGCAAGTAAAAAGGTCAAATAGCCATAAGGAGAAAGCCACAGCTTTCTGAAGGAGAACCTGGTTGTTTATGGTATTTAAAAAGTCTGAAGGTCATGATTGACACCTGTGTATCAGATCAGCGTCATCTTGCTGCTCATGTGCTGTTGATAGGGCCATAACTAAATACTGTGTAAGACAGGTGGAATGAAGCCTCTGTTAGTCAATTTATCACACTGATTAAATGAAGTCACATGTTCATGTGAAAATTTGAGTTCTGCCAAGAATCTTTAGTGGTGAATTGTTCCAAGAGGCAGATCTGTCTTGGCCTTGAGTGTTTCTGAACATCCATGCTGAGCATGCCATTTTTCAAGGTTTTTTTTTTTTTTTTTTTTTTTTGCCTCCTGAGACTCACCAGTGTCAGTAGCTAAACATGGAGACAACTAAGTATGTCAAGGTGCCTACATCATGCCTCTCACTTTCATAGTAAGGGGAGGCTGACTTGTTTGCTACTTGCTCCAGGAGTTTGGCCCTTGGTCCTGGGTTTCTCCTTTACAGTGCAACTCACCAAGCACACAGGTACCATCTGGGTGCATTACATATTCCCCATGCAACTTGAGGGCAAGAGAAACTGACACGAATGTGCTGATATTCGTGCTATTTGCTGGGCTGTGAGCAATAAAATACTAGACCCAGGATTCTAGTGACTTCTGCCAGATCCATAAATCTATAGTAGGTTAACTTACTAATTTGCAAGAAGGATGAAAACCCCAAATGCTCTATAGTTCATGACAATGTAATGCCAAAGCATTATTAGCAAGGAGAAATTTTTCTTACACCATGACCCCACAGATATTTAATATCCAATTTGGGGTGACTCCTAGGTTCTTCTTTCAGACCATTGGTAGAAAAAAAATGAGAAACTTCCTAGGAAACTGCACATAAGCTATGGAAAGTTTCAACAAGAAAACTATCAAATCTGTAGTTAACAGAGAAAAGTTGAGATGCTCTTATCCTATTGTTCTTATGTTAGTGCAAATGTGTCCAGGCATTAATTGAAAGGACTTATGTAGAATCACAAATTGTTGGCAGATCATCTTTTTCATACCCACATGTACAGGGAATTCAGATAGTCTGGAACAGATGAACACAGCAGCAGAGGTTAGATCACACCAACTGACCTTTTCTTCTTTGTCATTGAACTTGCTTTCCTTTAACATCCAAATTTTTCATTACAGTGTGCCAATAGATTGCCATGCCTTCCTTAATCTAATAATAATTTACACCTGGTTTGCACAATCATGGAGACTGCATTCGTTGGTGTTGCTCTGTTTTTCTGAAATAAAGTTTCTACATTTTCTAGGCCATTAACCTTTCACAGTGGACCCTCGGATTGGTTGCAGGATGCAATCTTTTTTTGCTGAATGTTCAGTGTGATGACCTGGTCTCATCATAATTTGCCACCTTCACTGGGCGTGGTGGCGCACGCTTGTAATCCCAGTACTTAGGAGGCTGAGACTGAAGGATCCGGGTTTGTGGCCAGCCTCAGCTACTTAAGTGAGGCCCTACGCAAATTTAGTGAGACTCTGTTTCAAAATAAAGAATAAAAAATAAAAAATAGGGCTGGGAGTATAGCTTGGGGGAAGAATGCCCCTGGGTTCAATCTCCAGCACCGCAAAAAAAAAAAAAAAAAAAAGTCACCTTGCTTTGTGGGGACAATTTGACATTAGCTTTATATTCTGTTGACACAATTAAGTGTTTACATTTGTTGGTACATTAGTGTTGGTGTGTTAGAAAGCATTTTTTGAGACAAAAATGTTAAAACAGGATGTTGAGGTTTATTTTTTTTCTCCCATTGATTGCTTTATATTTTCCTTGTTTTTCATGATGGTAGCTTAACTAGTCAAACACATTTTCATTTCTTTTTTTTCGATACTGGGGTTGAACCCAGGGGCATTCTACCTCTGAGCTACAACCCCAGCCCTATTTTTTATTTTGAAACGGGGTCTCACTAAGTTGTGGAGGGCCTCACTAAGTAACTGAGGTTGGCTGCGAACCTGGATCCTCCTGTCTCAGCCTCCCAAGTACTGGGATTACAAGTGTGCACCACCACGCCCGGCTTCATTTCTTCTTAAATAATCAGTTCAACCAGCTGCTTAAAAATATGACATAAATAAATAAATGTATATAGCATTTTCCTAACCTTTCTTCCCTAACTCAGAACATTTATTTTCTGTCACCTTCTAACTCATACCTTATACCCATATTTTTAGATATATTTGCTCACATACAAATCTCTCCCTTTATAAAATCAATAGGCAGGTATATTAATTTGCTTCAGCTGCCATAATAAAATACCAGCATGGACTGAGCAACTTAAATAACAAAAGTTTATTTTCTTACAATTCTGGAGACTAGAAGTCCAAGGTCAAGGTGTTGGTAGGTTTGGTTTCTTCTGAGGCCTCTTTTTTTTTTTTTGGTATATGTTGCCTATTTCCTAATATCTCTCTCCTGCTCATCTTCCTCTTCCCTTTTTCCTTCTTTTTAATTGGTAAATTGCAACTATACGTCATAGTGAGGTTCCATGTGTTAAAAACATACATACCCACAGCTCTTAGCTTACTTCCCTCTCCTCCCACCCCACTACTCCCTCCCTACACAAGTTTGTGAGATTGGTAATAATACATTCACATCTAGCCCTAGTATTATTTGAAGGGTTTCTTTCCTCAGTCTTCCCTCTTCTCCTCCGTAACGCTCATCCCTAAACCCCTCAACTAGTCTACAGATGTATCTTTGCATTATTTAAAGTCCCTTATGTTTCCTGTTTTTTCTCTAGTTTGCACAAAACAAAACATTCCACCCTTGACTATGTGAGACAGGCTAATCTCACTTAGCATATTATTCTCTAATTCCATCCATTCTCCTACAAATGACATAATTTTGTTCTTTTTTAAAATTTATTTTATTTTTTGATACTGGGGATTGAGCTCAGGGACATTCTACTTCTAAGCAACACTCCCATCCCTTTTTATTTTTTATTTAGAAAAAGATTTCACTAAGTTTTTGAGAGTCTTGCTAAATTGCTGAGGCTGGCCTCAAACCTGCCACCCTCCAGTCTCAGCCTCCCAAGAACAGGGATTATAGGCAGGCACCACAACCCCTTGCTCAATATTGTTCTTTATGGCTAGGTAGATCCTTAAAAGGACACCAATCATTAGATCAGGAACTGCCTCAATAGTCTCATTTTTAATTAATTGCCTCTTTAAAGGTCCTATTGCTAAATTCAGTCATGTTTTGAGGTACTGGGGGGATTAACATTTAACAATTAGCAATTCAACCTGTGAATTCTGTAGTGGGGGGTACAATTCAATACTAATAGCACAGAAACTTATTTGTCTTTGGGTTGGGGGTGACTGATGTTAAAAGCAGACAAAAGTTATTGTGTCCTGAGATTAACCTAGGCTTTCTAACATATTTAAAAAACAAAACAAACAACAACAAAAAAAACCTGCTTATGCTGTAATCACTTCATAAAATGTATCACAGTACCTTCCCTTGAAACTTTTTAGGTAAGAATATCACACTAGTTAGGGTTCTTGGATGCCAGTTCTGGTTACCATACGTATAAAAAGGATGTACTCAAAGTTATAGGGAATTCACCAACTTGAAGGGAAAGCCAACAGGCTTGGGAAACTAAGGAGTATCAAGTGATGTAGGTCAGGCAGAAGCTCAATTGAATGTCTTCATGTGAGGAGTCTAGTTACCATGTTACTTCTCCTGTGGGGCACTGCACCCCCACACTCATTCCAGACCCTGGGACCTGCTGGTGAGGAATAAAGACAATCTTTTCTATGGAAGTAGCAAGTTACATAGAAATGTACTCCTTTCCCTTTTGTAACTGTAACTTAGTCATTCCTTTTGTAACTGTATATGTGTCCGTTTACTCCACTCCCTGAGTCTTCCAGTGTCAGCCATCTTAGCTCATATGACCTTTGGTTGACCTGAGTCTTCTAGAATGTCAGCCATCTTTAACTCACATGACTTTTGGTTGACTCCAGTCTTCCATATAACCTTTAGGTGACCAGGAATCTTCCAAAATGTTAAACTTTGTTTCAAAGTTATTGTCTGTCTTAGAAAGCCAATTGTGCAGAGTTGTGAACCCAAGCCCTTACCAATCAGGGCAAGGAACAGAATTACATTAGGGATAAAAACCAAGTGGACTGCACACTTTACACACCCATCTGCACAGAAGCAAATTGCCTTGCCAAGTAACTTTTGATTTCATGAGTTTATTTGCAGCTTCTTTAGAATCCTTTTCTAGCAAACTGAAACCATAATTGTCAAGATAGGTATTAAAGTCTCCTCTCTGTGTCATTCACTTCAGGATAAAAGTCCTAGGCAGGAGCTCTTTGATCATATTATCTGGCTGCCAGGGAATCACCTGGAGAGAATGCCTGATCTTTTTGGCAATCCCATCTAAATGCATCAGTGGCAGACTGACCAAACATAAAAGGGTTTGTTACGCACAAATCCGGGGTGCCCCAACCAAAAGACGATCACCTCACACAGAATAATGCAAAAGCAAGAAGGAAGTTTGGAAGTTTATTGCTATCTCGAGCTAGGGTCCAAGCCTCATCCAATGCAGTGGAGTCTTGGCCAGGACTCCGGCTTTGTCTTTGTTCAGCCTTTTATAGGGGGTTTACTTAGGCGGGGAAACTTTTCGAGTGCATGGGAAAAAGCAACAAAGAGCAACTAATTATTGCACTGGGATTGGTAAAATCTTGTTGCCAGGGCAGAGAGAGACTATGGGAACCATAAGGATTGGCTGGTTTGTTGAGGCGGGCTTAGGAAGGGACACAGGGTGTATTGGGATAGGTTTGGCCTGTTAGGGCAGGATCTAGGGACTGCAGTCATTTGGTAATTGGGCAAAGACACATGGCGGGCCTGGGGACTCTTATCTTTTCTCCCATTAACTTCAGGGCCATTTTACCTGAGAAAATCTTAAACAGGCTCAGGCTTGCTAATCTTTTACGGGATTTTCCAGACTATCATGACAGTGCCCTACACTCCCCCTTTCTCTTTTGTTAATATGAGGAATCTTCCTCGTATACAAGATTGGGCAGAGTTTGATATTGTTGTCTAAGGAACATGAGCTGTACTGTATTTGCTTGATCTTTTACGAAGGCAACCAGCTTGTTCAGAATACAGGGTCCAAAAGTGAATATGGTATGAGAATAATCAGCAGCCCTAATAATGTGGAGATTAGAGTAGTGAGCCATGGGGAACTATTAAACCATTATTCAAAGCACCCTTCTTGTAATTCCCGTTCCCTCTTTATTTTGATGAGTCCTTCTCTGACTTTGGCCATGGACTCTCTCATTACTCTGGTGTGGTCTGCACATAAACACACTCTTCCCCTAAGGCTGCACAGAGTCCTTCTTGTTGTAAGAAAACCAGATCAAACCCCCTATGGTTTTGTAGCACTACCTCCGATAATGAGGTGAGAGATGTCTCCAACTGTGTTATAGAAGCTTCTTTCCTTTTTATATCTTTATTGTAGTGCACAAAGCTGATAATCCACAATGGTGGACAGCCAGAGGCAATTCCAGTTTCAGCCCCTGCCAGGCCTAAGCTGAAAACAGTGGCCAGGGTTATAGGTGTTAGGGGTTCTCTTTTAACCCGAGGTAAGGGGGCCCAATGCAAGTACATGTCATCTTCTTGGTGATACAGAATTTTAGGGGACACTGCAACCATGATACAATACTCTGTAGTTTGATTGATTCCTCATGGATCTCAGGAGACTTAGGTGGGGCTAGGATCCAGGAGACTAAGGGTGTGGCTCCACTGAAGCTTCTGCCTAAGACCCAACACACCCTATAGGGTGGAGTTAGAGATTATGAACTCTCCAGATTTTAAAACTATATTTTTCCTTTTCCTTCCCAATCTGTCTCCTTTCTACCTAAATTTTATTTCTTCTATTCTACCTCATCATTTTCCTGCCCTGAGTTTTTGGTCCCTTAATCTTAAGGTGTTGTAGAAGGGTGAAGTTCCATTTTCAGTACTTCTTCATAGCTGACAAGGGGTCGTTGGCCCTGCCTATTCAGGGACCCAAGTCTCATCCTGACTATTCTAAAGGAGACATGGGAAGGTCGGGTCTTTTTGTTGGCTGCTGAAACATCATCCTCTGATATTCTGGAATAGAAGGCATATGAGATATTAGCCTTAGAAGTATACTGATGCAAGGCATACTGGCCAAGAAAATGAGAATTTTATCCCACAATCAAAAAAAGAAAAAAAAGTTTAGAAAGAGTAGAAAGCAAGGTTCCAAGTTTACAGTAAACAGGCTTTTTTTTTTTAACTTTGAGCAGGACTCTTAGACCTTCCAGTACCTTATAGGAGGTTGACATGCTAGACAGCTTCAAAATACCCAGCCTCTTGACTCAAATGGCTGATACAATGAACTCTGATGGTTTTCTCTTTTTTATAATGTTGAAAAGTTCCTCTTTCTTTTCATAAAATAACTTGACAAAACTTTAATTCCTATTATAAAAATTTCAGCCAGTGAGCCACTTCTGGATAAAATAAAACAAAATCACTGATCATTATCAGTACCAATTTAGGTCATTGTGATGATTAATTTTATGTGTCAACTTGACTGAGCCACTGTACCCAAAAGCTATCTACAGATTCAATGCAATACCCAAGAAATTACCAAGGTCACTACTCACAGACATAGAAAAATCAGACCTTAAAATCATTTGGAACAACAAAAAGCCCAGGATAGCCAAAGTAGTTCTTAGCAACAAGAACCATGCAGGAAGTATCACAATACCTGATTTCAAACTCTACTACAAAGCCACAGTAATAAAAACAGCATGGTTTTGGCACAAAAACAGACACATAGACCAATGTTACAGAATAGAAGATTCAGAAATAGATCCACATGCTTAGAGTCAACTGATTTTTGACAAAGGAGCCAAAAACATACACTGGAAAAAAGATAGCCTCTTCAACAAATGGTGTTGGCAAATCTGGTTAACCATATGCAGGAAAATGGAAATAAACACCACTTTCTCACCCTGCACAGGAGTCAACTCAAGGTGGATCAAAGACCTGGAAGTCAGGCCAGAGACCTTGCAGCTACTTGAAGAGGGCATAGGATCAACACTACAACACATAGGCACAGGTAAAAACTTTCTCAACAAGACCCCCAAAGCACAAGCAACTCAAAGGAAGATCAATACATGGGATTGCATTAAACTGAAGAGCTTCTGTGCAGCAAAGGAAACTATAAAGAACTTCAACAGAGAGCCCACAGAATGGGAGAAAATTTTTGCCAGCTACTCTTCTGATAGAGGACTAATATCTAGTATATACAGAGAACTCAAGAAACTCACAGCAAAGAAAACAAATAACCCGATCAAAAAATGGACAAAGGATCTAAATAGACACCTCACAAAAGAAGAAATACAAATGTATGAGGAAATGACCCACATCATTAGCAATCAGAGAGATGCAAATCAAAACTACTTTGAGATTTCACCTAACTCCAATCAGAATGGCAATCATCAAGAGCACAAACAACAATAACTACTGGCGAGGGTGTTGAGAAGTGGGAACTCTAATACATTGTTGGTGGGATTGCAAACTAGTGCAATCTCTTTGGAAAACAGTATGGAGGATCCTCAGACGAATGGACATGAACCTACCATATGATCCAGCAATACACTTCTGGGTATGTACCCAAAAAAATGGAAACCAAACTATCAGACTGACAAATGTGTATCTATGTTTATAGCTGCACATTTCACAATAACCAAACTATGGAACCAGCCAAGATGTCCATCAACAGATTAATGGATTACAAAACTATGGGATATGTACACAATGGAATTTTACTCAACCATAAAGAAGAACAGAATCATGTCAATTGCAGGGAAATGGATGCAACTGGAAAACATTATGTTAAGTGAGATTAGTCAGTCACAAAGAGTTAAAAAGCATATGTTCTCCCTAATGCACATGATGTACTTTCACAAATATATCAAAGTCAATCACTAAACTGAACTTGAGAAGGAGGGAGTGGGGTGGGGTGGGAATTGGGGAAGGGATTAAATGAGAAATGTGTGCATATATACCTTTATTAGGTTGTACCTAACAATGATGTATGATAACAATGCACCAATTAAAAAACAATAACAAAAACTACTATTTCGAATGTTTTTGTGTGATGGTTATTTTCAGGTGTCGACTACGCCATGACGTACTCAGATATTAGGTACAAACATATACAAACAAAATATATATTATGCAGTGGTATGTTGTTCAGCAATAAAAATGAATGAACTAGGGATAAATGCAACAATATTGGTACATCTCAAAATCATTGATGCTAATAAAAAAGTCTGACTAAAAGGCCATGTGGTATGTTTCACTCAGGAAAAAGCAAAGCTACACACATTGGCTGCCAAGGGCTGGAGTTGAGAATAAGGTCTTGCCTACCAAGGGCATAAAGGAACTTTTGAAAATGATAAAATTATTCTGTGTCTTGATTGTGGTGATGATTTATATTTGTATGTGTTTGTCAAAATTCATAGAACAATATGACTAATAAGGATAGTTTGTTTTGTATATAAATTATATTTCAGTAAATTTGACCTAAAAAACAAACAAACGAACAAACAAACAAACAAAAACCCCCAAAACACTAAGCTAGATGCTGTAGAACTGAAACCTGGTACACTACAGCTCTCCTGTATTAAAGCTTTCTTTTGGCTTTTAACTACCAGGATACCGTAGAAAATAATGAAGGAAATAACTGAATAGGTAACTTAATTTTTATAGTTTGCTGAGTTACTCTTTGTACTGCATTTTCAAGCACTTTAGAAGCACTAATAGTATGCAATAACAATTTTTTGCTATTCTCAAAGGGAAACTACTAAGTATCTTTACAATAAAGATTTATCAGAATTGAGCTTAACTCATATTATGCCATTAAAATTTTCTATTAAATTATTTCCTTTTATACTCACTGTTATCCATTATAATACTTCCAAACACTCATTGGCTAGATAAAAGTTCAATCAGGACTACTCTCCTTACTTGCAGTTCTTCATCTAATTATTATTTCACTCAAATTTTAGAATAGAAAACACTTAAAGTAGATTTCTTAAAAGCTAATTTGTAAATTGAACTTTGGTATATTAAAATTATATTTTAAATCACTTAGTGAATAACCTTGATAGAATTTTCCAGTGATAAAAGTACTTGTGCCTGGTGTGGTGGCGCACGCATGTAATTCCAGTACTTATGAGGCTGAGACAGGAGGACTGCAGGTTTGAGGCCAGCCTCATCAACTTAACAAGGCTGTCAGCAACTTAGTGAAACCCTGTTTCAAAATAAAAAATAAAATAGGGCTAGGGAGTGTAGCTCAGAGGTAGAATGCCCTTGGGTTTAATTTCCAATAGCCCCCAAAATGTACTTAGTTGGTACCTACCAACTTAGTTGGTACCTAACAAAATAATTATGAATCTTTTCTTTGTTCTTCCTCCTCTTTTTTCTTTTTTGTTTCTTCAGAAATATCTATAATTTCAAGACTGCTTTGTTAGCAACATAGATATGATTTTAAAATCATTTCTATGTGAATTTTATGAATTTGAGCGTATTCTACTATAGAAAGAATGTTGAGCCCTAATGTAATAACATTACCCCCTTTTTTTTTTTTTGCTGCTTACCATTCTAACTTTATTAAGAATATCGCAACTTATATAGGCCATTAGAAGTCTTACTGTGTTATTACAACAAAGAAATCTTCATGTGTAAATATAAAAGTAACTTAATGGGAAAAGATTGGGGGAACAAGAACTAGATATACTTCACACAATAATCTATAAGGACACTAGACCCACAGCTTTTCTGCTAGGCAGAACTCCAAGTCACTGGGTAAGGCTCCATATTTCACTAAGCCCCATCTTCAGGATTTCTCAGCTACTC
Source organism: Graphiurus murinus (assembly GCA_004027655.1). NCBI lineage: Eukaryota > Metazoa > Chordata > Mammalia > Rodentia > Gliridae > Graphiurus > Graphiurus murinus. The sequence goes on from PVLC010004158.1 coordinate 77,005, forward strand.
TTTGTTCTCAGAGTTTAGCAGTTAGCCTGTCAGAAAACATATTACGGGTCAGGGTCCCTTCACACCCCCAGCCCTTTTTAAAAATTATTCTTTGTTTTGAAACAGGGTCTTGTTAGTTTTTTGTTTGCTTGTTTGTTTTCCAGTGCTGGGGATTGAACCAAAGGCATTTCATATGCTAGGCAAGTGCTCTACCATTGAGCTATATTTCCAGCCGAAGTCCTCCAGGTAATTCTGATGCATGCTAAAGTTAGAAAACCCATGACTTAGGGAAACAGAGAGAGATAGAGAGAGAGAGAGAGAAATATGTACATAGATTCAGATCTATTACATTTTTTTTCTTTTCTTTCTTTGTACTAGAGATTGAGCCTAGGGGCATTCTACCTCTGAGCTACACCCCTAGTACTTTTTATTTATTTTATTTGGAAACAGGGTCTCAAAAGCCTTGCTACTTTGCTGAGGCTGTCCTCGAATCTGTGATCCTCCTGTCTCAGCCTATCAAGCACTGGGATTACAGGCATGCGCCACCACACATAGTCTACTTCATCATTTTTAATGGTCATATGAATGTAATGATTCATATGACTATATATCCATACTGGCGGATATATAGATTGAGTCTGATTTTAATATGTGATCAAACTCTAGAAGAATACATGGAAAAATAGAAACAATTATGAGATCTATTTCAAATGAAAAAAAAATTCTTAAAAAAGTTCCTTTAGCTATGCACAGTGGTGCACATCTGAAATCCCAGTACTTGGGAGGCTGAGACAGGAGGATCACAGGTTCGAGACCAGCCTCAACTATCTAGTACAACTGTCAGCAACCTAGCAAATTTTTCCCACTATCCTTTGCATCTGTATTACCCCATTTCTCAAAGTTCAATAGCAGCTTTATCATTTCATGACTAATTTTTCATAGTCAAAATAATAGATAATCTAACTATGCTATTAATAAAGATTGTAAGCTGGGTGTGATAGTGTATGCTTGTAATCCCAGTACTTGGGAGGCTGAGACAGGAGGATTGCAAGTTTGAAGCCAGCCTCAGCTACTTAGTGAGACCCTCTGCAACCTAGTGAGACCCTGTTTCAAAATAAAGAATAAAAAATAGGACTGGGGGTGTAACTCAGAGGTAGAATGCCCCTGAGTTCAATACCCAGTAACACACACACACACACACACACACACACACACACACACACACACACACACACAAAAAAAAAAAAAAAAAAAGCATGAAGACACTGTGGGGCCCGACAATCTCTGTTAACAGCCTGATTTCTCCCTTCTCATACTATTCGTACTATAGTTTCGGAAACAAGTGTTCTCACATTTCAGTGAGCATTAAAAATCCCCTGAGAACTCATTGAAAATACCAGTTCCTCACCCTACCTCCAAAGTTTCTGAATTGGAAGGTCGGGAATGAGGTCAGAAATCTGCAGTTTAACAAACTTTTCAAGGTAAGTGCAATACAGGTGGTCTAAGATGTTCACCTTGAAAAGCACTAGTAACATTTTGCATCCAAACATTCCCGGCAGGCCAAGGCAGCCCAGAGATTCTTGGCCAATGTTTTCTTTCTTTCTTTCTTTTTTTTTTTTGTTTTTAGCTTTTAAAGGTTTATTTAATTACATATTTCCTTTTTTTAAATTGGTGCATTGCAATCATACATCTTTGCTAGGTACAAGCTGGTAAAAGCATACATGCACACGTTTCTCATTTAACCCTTTCCCAATTCCCATCCCACTCTCTTGCCTTCCCTCCTTCTCCAGTTCAGTTTAGTGATTGATTTTGATATGTTTGTGAAAGTACATCATGTGCATTAGGGTGTTCCTCCCTCCATCACATTCAGTTGAGTCACCTTCTTTGCTCATCTAAGGTATCTCCTTCTTCATCTAGGGTCCCTCTTAAATACCACTTTCTCCCTAGCTTCCTTATATTAGAGAGAGCATCTGATCTTTAGCCCGTGGTAACTAGGGAAACTAATGGCAACCTATTGCCACCATCGTGAAAATGACTGCTGCCTAACTCCATGCTCATTTGGAATGGATTAGTACTTGTAGCTGGGGTTGAATGCATAAATATTTTAGTTTTATGTATCATTTAGTGGAAAACAAGAAAATATAAATAGACAAAAATATCTGCAATCTATATCTTCTCAGATCTTAATAAATTTTGTTTCATATATGGTACTTCTTTTCTTTATACATAAATATATACCTATGTAAGCAGATAAGAAAATACATGTAAGCTGGGCATGGTGATACATGCTTGTAATCCAAGTATCTGGGAGGCTGAGAAGGAGGATTCCAGGCTTGGTGGCCAGCCTCAGCTATTTAGTGAGGCCCTCTGAAATTTAGTGAGACCATGTTTCAAATAGGGCTGAAGGTGTAGCTCAGAGGTAGAATGCCCCTTGGTTCAATTCCTATTTCAGAAAAAAAAAAAAAAAATATATATATATATATATATATACATACATACATACATATAAAACAAAAATAGGGACTCATTGTTTATTTTCTTACAAATATATAATTTTTAAATATTTCTTTTCCCACTCAATAAATTCCTACACAAATAAGTGCAAAACTATTTCATAAGAAAAGATATGCACCCAGCATTCGGGAGGCTGAGACCGGAGGATCCGGGTTCCTGGCCAGCCTCAGCTACCTAGTGAGGCAATCCGCAACTTAGTGAGACCCTGTTTCAAAATAAAGAATAAAAAATAGGGCAGGGGGTATAGCTCGGAGGTAGAATGCCCCTGAGTGTTCAATCCCCAGTACCGCAAAAAAAAAGAAAAGATATGCTTCAAGAATCAATTCAAGATGGATCAAAGACCTGGAAGTCAGGCCAGAGACCTTGCAGCTACTTGAAGAAGGCATATAGGTCCAACATTTCAACACATATGCACAGGTAAAAACTTTTTTAACAAGACCCCAAAGGCACAAGCAACTCAAAGGAAGATCAATATATGGGATTGCATTAAACTGAAGAGCTTCTGTGCAGCAAAGGAAATTATCAAGAACCTCAACAGAGAGCCTACAGAATGGCAAAAAATTTTTGCCAGCTACTCCTCCAATAGAGGACTAATATCTAGAATATACAGAGAACTCAAGAAACCCACAGCTAGGAAAACAAATAGCCCGATTAAAAAATGGACAAAAGATCTAAATAGATACTTCACAAAAGAAGAAATACAAATGGCCAATAAATGTATGAGGAAATGTTCAACATCATTACCAATCAGAGAGATGCAAATCAAACCTATCCTGAGATTTCATCTAACCCCAATTAGAATGGCAATCATCAAAAACACAAAACAACAACAAATGTTGGTGAGGGTATGGAGAAGTGGGAACCCTAATACATTGTTGGTGGGATTGCAAATTAGTGCAACCACTTTGGAAAACAGTATGGAGGATCCTCAGACAAATGGGAATGAACCTACCATACAATCCAGCAATACCACTTCTGAGTATCTATTCAAAAGAATGGAAACCAAATTATTAGACCGATGCATGTTTGTCTGTTTACAGCTGCAGAATTCACAATTGCCAAACTATGGAACCAGCCAAGATGTCCATCAACAGATGAATGGATTACAAAACTATGGGATATGTACACAATGGAATTTTACTCAGCCATAAAGAAGAACAGAATCATGTCATTTGTAGGGAAATGGATGGAACTAGAAAACATTATGTTAAGTGAGATTAGTCAGTCACAGAAAGTAAAAAATCATATGCTCTTCCTAATATGCAGAATCAAGGGAGAAAGTAGGACATAAGAAGGACTGTAGACAAAGAAAGAGAATCCTTAGATGAGCAAAGGTGACTTAACTGAAGGTGATGGGGGGGCACGCTAATGCACATGATGTACTTTCACAAACAGCAAAGTCAATCACTAAACTGAACTTGAGAAGGAGGGAGGGGGAGGAAGTGGGGTGGGAAGTGGGGAAGGGTTAAATGAGAGATGTATGCATGTATGCCTTTACCAGCTTGTACCTAACAAAGATGTATGATTACAGTGCACCAATAAAAAATATAAAAAATTAAAAAAAGATATGCTTAACCAAACTCTATTAGATTTAAGGGGGGAAAACACCTTTTATTTTTCGCACTTATAAACAATGATTTCTTTAAATCTGATATCATATGTCTTTATGCATTTGTCCAGTATTTGCCTTTAAAAAGCTTTTGATATATAGTTTTCTATGCTTTGGCCCATTAGCATAATAAAACTATGTCTTTATGAAGCATGAAGGACAATCATAGTTATCACTTTTAACTATCTACGCCTTTTTCCTTCTCTCTTCTTCATTAGGTGATCTCACCGCCTAACCTCCTGCTCTGTCCCCTATGCTGGGCCAGGATCCTGCTAGGACTGTGAATCACATGGCTCCCATACTCCCACTTCAGGCATGTACTTGTGATCCAAATTGGACCAGAGTATTCCCCCTGGGCATTGCCAATACAGCAAATTGGAGAGACTTACTTTGTCAGTTCATGGCTGTCTTCCTAGTCCTTAGGCAGTATCCTGTTTATACAAAGAGCAACTGACAAAAATTAGAGGGATGTGGAGAGATGACAGATGAGAGATAGATAGAAAGAAAGAAAGGAAGAAAACACTTGAGCCTTTGGTTCCAGCATCACTTGAAAGCTAGTACTATTTCTAGACTTCAGTGAGTTACATGGGCCAATAAATTTCCATATTTTGCTTAAAATATTTGATTTGGATCTGTCACTTAGCACCAAAGCATCCTTGATGAATATATGAATCAGATAATAGAAATTCAACAGTCTTATCAATATGTTATTTTAGTAGCTAAACACACATTTATTTCCTATCATGTCCACTTTTTTTTGGTACTGAGGATTGTACCCAGGAACATTCTACCTCCAAGGTACACCTCCAACCATATAACTGTATTTTTTTTAGCTTTTAAAGGTTTATTTAATTACATATTTCCTTTTTTTCTTTTCTATTGGTGCATTGTAATCATACATCTTTGTTAGGTACAAGCTGGTAAAGGCATACATGCACACATCTCTCATTTAACCTTTCCCCAATTCCGGCCCCACTCCCTCGCCCTCCCTCCTTCTCAAGTTCGGTTTAGTGATTGACTTTGATATGTTTGTGAAAGTACATCATGTACATTAGGGTGTATCCTTCCCCTTTTCCCTATCATATTCACCTTCTTTGCTCATCTAAGGTTTCTCCTTCTTCATCTAGAGTCCCTCTTGTGACCCACTTTCTCTCTAGCTTCCACATATTAGGGAGAGCATACAATTTTTTACTTTTTGTGACTGACTAATCTTTCTTAGCATGTTTTCCAGTTGCAATCATTTCCCTGCAAATGACATGATTTTGTTCTTTATGGCTGAGTAAAATTCCATTGTGTACATATCCCATAGTTTTGTAATCTGTTCATCTGTTGATGGACATCTTGGTTGGTTCCATAGTTTGGCAATTGTGAATTGTCCAGCTATAAACCCAGCCGTATTTTTTTATTCTTTATTTTGAAACATGGTCTCATTAAGTGTGGAGGGCCTCACTAAGTAGCTGAGGCTGGCCGCTAACCTACAATCCTCCTGTCTTAGCCTCCCAAGTACTGGGATTACAAGTGTGCACCACCACTTGTGACTTTTTGTTGTCCACTATTTTAAAACAGCACTTCAAGCCTCAAACTTACATGGTTTATAGCTTCTACCTATCAAAATATCTACTCTTGTAAGAATACTATAAGCAAAATGATATTTCTCAGAGACTGAAAATATTGATTAAAACACTTAAAAGTTTATATTTTTCCAACTTCAAAACATTATTGTGATATTCTTTTAAATTCTTCCCATAGTACAATGAAAATATGGTTTCAAGTATAGAAGTTCAATTTATTGGTAGCTTTTCAAGGACATACATTAGGACTGTTATATAATTTGTTTTGCAGTTGCAATTTTTCCACTTGTGATAATGTACGCAGTTATATTTGTATCATTTTCTCCTAGCACTTGCATATTTGGGCATAACTGTTGTATAAGAGCATGTAAAGGAAAGGATGTGTAATTAGCATTACTTTATCATAAACTTGGGACACAAGTACTTGCTTCTGAAGGTTTGGTTGAAAAATACTTAAAATGAAAAGGTTGCAAAGCCAAGAAAGGACACTAAATAAATACAGCCTGTCAAAGTAGGATTAAATTTTAGAAAAAACATTCTGTGTGTGTATGTTTTTTTCTTTCTTTCTTTTTTTTTTGTGTGTGTGTGTGTTACTGGGATTGAACCCAGAGGTATTCTACCTTTGAGCTACAACCCCAGCCTGATTTTATTTCTTATTTGGAAACAGAGTCTCACTAGGTTGATGAGAACCTCACTATTTGCTGAAGCTGTCCTCTTACCTTTGATCCTCCTGTCTCAGCCTCCCAAGTACATGGATTACAACCATGTACCACCATGCCCATCAGGTAAAACTTTCAGATGAGTTTCTTTCCCTATTATGCACAATATGTACAATATTTCCCTACTGTGTACATGAAGGTATCTCATATATTTTAATGAGTATGTCATCTTTAATAGAGTATTTCTATATTTTGTTATTTAAGAGTAGATAATACCTAGAAAGCACTCATCCCTGCCAGGCAATAACTATTGTAATTCATTTAGAGGTACTATTTTTAGTCCCTATTTTACACATAAGAAAATTGATAAGTAGAAAACAGTGTTTACATATGCACATTTAGGTTTTCTTCAGATTCTCATTGACCCAAGAAAATTCAGTTACTAAGCCTGGGAACCTGTGATTTAGCCCAAAACAGTGTTAACTGATTTAGTGTCTTGTTTTATTTTATAGATTTTTCAATATAATTCTGTAAATTATATTGTGCTACAAAATACAAAGTATTATATGCAACTTTAGTAATAGGTGTTATGAATCACAGATCACAGGTAACCACAGTGTTTTTCTGTGAAGAAACCTAGGCAATTTCATTTTCAGATCTTCCCCCTTAGGGTTTATTTCAGGGAGTTCTGGAAGAGATCATGGTCTAATCCAGTGGTTGTCAAACTTTTGTCTATGAGTCACAGTAAAATAAAAAAACTTTTTAACGTAATGCATACACACTGAAAACAAAAAAAGTACAAAAAGTAAAAAATCGTATGCTCTCCCTAATATGCCGAAGCTATGGAGAAAATGGGGCATAAGGACTCCAAATGAAGAAGGAGAAACCTTAGATGAGCAAAGAAGTTGACTTTATTAAAGGTGATGGGGGGGCACCCTAATGCACATGATGTACTTTCACAAACGTATCAAAGTCAATCACTAAACTGAACCTGAGGAGAGAGGGTAAGGGAGTGGGGTGGGAATTGGGGAGGGGTTAAATGAGAAATGTGTGCATGTATGCTTTCACCACCTTATACCTAACAAAGATGTATGATTACAAATGCACCAATTTAAAAAAATAAATAAAAAACAAAGCAACAACAAAAAATACTATTACCCTTATAGGGAGGCAAGATTCCACTCTCTTCTGTGTTCTATCTTTGACTTCCTGATTGTGACTCACAAAATTAATTCTAGTCCAAAGAATGGATCATGATCCAGTTTTAAAATCCCTGGTAATATTTGAGGATTGATTACAGTGACGTCTTCAGATGCTCAGTAGATATATTAATGTGTTTGGGCCACCATCACAAAACACCACAAATTGGGTACCTTATAAACAGAAATTTATCTCTCGTAGTTCTGGGGGCTGGAAGTCTAAGTTCAAGGCATAGAAGATTCAGTGGCTGGTGAGAAGATTCAGCTTCCTGGTTCATGCTGTGACCTCACATGGTGGAAGGGGCTAGCTAGCATCTCTCTGGAGTCTCTTATGAGAACACTAATCCCATTCATGAAGGCTCTGCATTCATACCATGGCAGTAGTCATTTCTGAGCAGAGCTCCTGGTTGTTCAGGAAAAATGAGAAAACTATGGTTCCAATACAGTTCAATCTCAAGAGAACTCTGAAAGCTTCGTGCTGTGAGTGGTAGGTGGAGATGGAGATCTGGGGTCAGTAGCAATGGAAGCCATATGGATGAAATCACTGCACAAGAATGTGTGTAATGAGAGCCGGGCATGGTGGTGCATGCTTGTAATCCCAGCATTTGGGAGGCTGAGACCAGAGGATCCCGGTTCGCAGCCAGCCTCAACTACTTAGTGAGGCACTCCACAACTTAGTGAGACCCTGTTTCAAAATAAAGAATAAAAAAAATAGGGCTAGGGGTATAGCTCAGAGGTAGAATGCCCCTGAGTTCAATCCCCAGTACCGCAAAAAAAAAAAAAAAAAGAATATGTGTAATGAGAAGAGTCTTAGGAAAGATGGTATGTACCAAATCTATAAGAGGGGGTGAAGAAGCACCCATAGGAGAGGACAGTGCAGGAGTGATGCAGAAGGAGGAGACCACAGGACAGCATGGTGCCAGAGGCATCAGGACACCAACAGGGGTTGGAGAGGTTGACAGCATCAGAAGCTACAATGCAATCACAAGCAATGGTGCTGAAGATTCTCTAGCGGTGTGTATGATTCAACAGCTGGAGGGAGCCTCCATTCACCTCACTACCCTGAGTTTTCTCTTTGGGTTTATAACTGCTGCTGCTTTAGACTGCACACTTAGCTATCAGCTTCAGTTCTCTTACTGATTTCTGGCTTGTTTCTGCCTGAAATCCAGCCTAAGCTTAGAGACATACATCCCACCAAGCCCTTGCCTCTGATGGAAATTATATATATATATATATATATATATATATATATATATATATATATATATATATATAGTGACTACTGTGAGTCAGGTATACTTTCCCCTTCACAATAATCTTTCAACAGGATAGGATTACTTCTTTCCTTCATTCTACAGCTAAGATGATAGGAAGAAGTAAAGTGGCTCATGCCAAGTTTCACACTTGGCAAATGGTAAAGCTGGGACAAGAACCTAGGTCTTCTCTGGCTCTGAAGCCAGCGATTCTTCTACACAACTTAACTGTCTGCTGGTCCACAAAGGGCCCATTTTGCCTTTAGCCACCTTGCTCAGGTGTCTAGGCCTGGAGCTCTTTTTCCAGATCCCATCTGTCATGGCCTTAAACCACAGAATAGTTAGCCAAGGGACTCCAGCTATTGTGCCTGTCCAGAATTACCTGCTGCGTTTCCCTCTCATTTAAATTAGAGCAGTGTTTGTTTTTTAAACTGAAAGTGGTAATTTTATATGTATGCAGTTATTGTCAGAAACATTAAAGTAATAAAAATCAATCAAGAGATTAAGGATATCACTATCTCAAGTGTTAACTCTTTCACAAACCATTAGCTGAAGTCATTCCAGTGTTAAATCTGCCAGAATATTGCCACGTTTCTCCTGCACACAGACTCTCTGCCCATCACCATTGGCTTCCTCCCCTTTGCCTCCTCACCAGCCTACTGATGAAGTCCACAAATGCTCTGGGCTAAATCCCCAGGAATCATAGCATTAAGGATTTATATGAGATGAAAGTATGAAGCAGCTATCAGACATATGAAGACAGTTTTAGACTGCATGAATGAAAAAATTGTGTCTGGTGAAGGTTTTGGAGTATGGCAAATATGAAACATCCATAAATAATTATAAAACAATGCAGTCCATGCGCTCAAAGACAGTCACACAATAAAATGGGAAAAGATAAAAGAAAGAAGAGGAAATGATGGTCTTTGGAATGGGTCTTGAAATATTGGTAGAATTTTGATAGATGGAGACGGAAGTCAGATGTTCCCATCTGGGTTAATTTTAGAGGTAGAAGCAGTTGAACAGAGGAGGGAAAAATACATGTATATCTATGTAATAGAAAATGGGAAAGGCTTTTTTTTTTAATTGGGAGAGACTTTTTGAAGAATTGGAATTGGATCATTACTATCTTTGAATGCCACAGTTCTTTTGAAGTTAGGCAAATAATAACATTCTTGTTCATCAGTCAGTCACTTGTGAATTGGGAAGATTATATCTATCCTCACAGCGTTTATAACTCAACTCACATCAAGAAGTGAGTTATATAGAGTAGTATTCATCCCCACGAGGCTGAGTCAGATCCTGTATTTATGGGACCTCAGGGACTAGCTGTCAGCCTTCCATGGGTCTCCTCTCCTGGGGGTCTGCAGTAAGCCCATCAGCACTAGTGTCCCAAATAATCCCCTCCTTATTTGACTTTGCTCAGAGAATACTTTTCCTGGACCCCCTTTTTTAAAAAAAATAATATTTTATAGGTGCATTGCAATTATATATGATAGTAACATTCAGTGTTAAACATATACATGCACATAACTCTTTGTGAACTTCTTTAAGCATCCCATTCCACTCTGCGTCCACTCCTCCCCACAGGAGTTAGTGAGGTTGTTAATAATCCTTTCACATATTGCTATAGTATTAGTTGAATTGTTTCCTTCACCAGTCCTCCGTCTTCCTCTCCCTCTCACACTTAATCTCATTCAACTACTGTACGGATCTGTCTTTCTCTGCATTATTTATTATGTTATTTTCTCACTAGCTTCAATAAATGAGAGAAAATGTACTACCTTTGACTTTGAGACTAATTCACTTAGCATAATATTCTCCAGTTTCATCCATTTTCCTGCAAACGACATAATTTTGTTCTTTATGGCTGAGTAAAATTCCATTGTGTGTATACTTCAGATTTCTTTATATATTCATCTATTGATGGATATCTAGGTTGGTTCCATAATTTGGCTGAATTGTGCTGCTATGAACATCTCCAAGCACTTTTTTTTTTTTTTTTTTTTTGGTGTGTGTGGTATTGTGGATTGAACCCAGAGGCACTGTACCTTTGAGCTACATTCCCAGATCTATTTCTATTTTTATTTTGAAACAGGTCTCACTAGGTTGATGGGAGTCTCACTACTTGCTAAGGTTATCTTCAAACCTGCAATCCTCCAGGCTCAGTCTGCCAAGTTCTGGGATTACAAGTATGCACCACCACATCTGGCTCCAAGCCCTTTTGTTTTTTTTTTTTTTTTTTTTTTTTTTTTTTTTTTTTTTTTTTTTTTTTTTTTTTTTTTTTTTTTTTTTTTTTTTTTTTTTTTTTTTTTTTAAATTTTTTATTTCTTTTTTTAATTTTTTAGCATGGAATTTTATACATTTTTTGGGTACAACCGGGTTAATTACACATTTTTGTTGGGTACAAACTAGTACAGGTAAAG
>PVLC010004159.1:0-89201 GCA_004027655.1 Graphiurus murinus
TGTGTGTGTGTGTGTGTGTGTGTGTGTGTGTGTGTGTGTGTGTGTCTTTTGTAGGTCACCCTTACATATTCCAGATCCTCCTCTTTCTTTACTTGAAACTGTCAGACATCCCACTGAGCCTTCTTCTGGATGCCTCATTGAAAGCCTCTCCATGTGTTTCTGAGCGATGTGAAATCCATGAGGTGAAGAAACATAAATTACTCATTTTTACTGGAAGAATTGCATATCTCACAAGGTTCAGGGGTAAATGTGTTTTCCAATAAATAAAAAATGAGAAATGACATAAAAATGCATCATTTCAATTCCATTGAATTCCATTCAATAAAAATTAATTCATCAACTGATTTGAGCCAAGCACCATGGTAAGGATTCACATCATCTTGGAAGGAGACTTTCCCTAATCAAAGAAAAATTTTAAAAAACACCATGATTTTTTTTATGTCAACCATTAATGAGTCAGTTATGGTTAGTAGTAAGTGCTGAACTGAACTGAATGAGGAATAATAGGAGTAAGGTGTATAAAAGGTTGTACAACTCTATAATTCCAATGTAAAAAAATAAAATGAAAGTAGAAAGATCATTGGGATACAATTTTTATAATTTTGCAATAGCATCAAAAATATTGAAAAGAATATTCATACATGATAATTAATAACCATACATCATTACAAAATAAACTATAAATGATTATTGATTATATTGAAATTGAGTCACATCAGCAAGTACACATTGAATTAGTATATCTCAAACTTGAATTCCAAACTTTCATCTTCACACTAAACACTTTAACTAGAAACAAGTTAATCAATTCACCTTTATAAGACTACTTAGTAATATGTGTGAAAACTATTATTATTATTTCCATGCCCATTAAGCAGAGGCTTATTAAAATTCCAGTCCCAAGTGGAAAAATACAATGTTTGATGCTTCAGATGGATTTTAGATCCAACATATACAAATCATGAAGTTACTTTTTGTCTTATTGTTAATATTGTTGCTTAGATGAACAACAGACCAATGAATACCTTTTAGCTTAATTTTTCAACTGTATTTCTGAGAGGCACTGAGAAATAGAGAGGGATAGCAGCTTTAATTCAGTTAGTTATATCAGTTAGTTAGCCAATTGACTGAGATCTGGATCAAATTATTTGACTTTTCTTTGCCTTTATAGTATAAAATTAATATACTATACAACATTCAATGATTTCTGGTGTCCAAGAGGTAAATAATCATACTTCTCTCTATCCCTTTTATATGAAACCAGCTGTGGAACAGGATTCAAAGAGGTGGAAAACAAACTATATTAATTAATTAATCTAATAAGATAATACCATTGATGGTAACATGCCATATGTATTTTGTTTGAGCTTCTTCTAGTTGATTTGCATATACTAATTAATTTAATATGTCCTCAGTCCTATTAATATTAATCATAACAAATCTGCTCATAAAACAAAGATGCAATCTGTGGCTTGATAATATTTAGCATTTCCAATCACTTTTATCATACTTCTCTTACTCCACATACTCTATTTGTAAACTATTCAGTTTATTATAGGTAGACTGGACAACTATAGAGCTCTGTTATATTGGTAGGACATTTATTCATATTTGAGGAAAAAAATAGACCAATTCTTACAATTTGTTACTCCATGAGAAATGGATCCCTTCTTTTCTCCATCTTTCCCTTCACAGAATGTTATGAACTATGGTGATATACAGAGGGGAGAAAGGCCTAATTTATTCCTCCAAAATAATTATCCCTTCCTTGGGAATATGAGCAATGGAACACAAATAGTCCCTCCAATGAACTGTTACTCAATAAATTAAACTTAATATTTGGGTCAATTCATTAATATTTCAGGATACTTTATAAATTTCTTAAGATTTGGGTAATACTTTCTTAATTATTAATTGCATATATCTTTAAATGACTTCATTGGTCAGAATGTGTTTTCACTATTTTTGCTATATCCTAATTTTAACATTTCTTGGTCTATTAAAATTATAGTTTAAAAATCATAGCATTGAATGTTGATACTCAGATAATCTCAGATGAAGTGAAATGTGGACTTTTCAGAACTGATTTACTGATCCACTTTTACAATGATCTAAACAGAAACTTATTTGCTCAAAAAATAGCTCACTTTTTGGAAAACAGGAATACTAAACTATACTTAATCATACCTCATTCCACTACTACAAAGGATTGTTTTCAAAAGAAATAATGTGATATATTACCCTATTATTTCCACTGTGTTATTAATCCTTATGCTATAGACAACATATTATCATCAATTTACAGAAACATATATCTTGGTATTAATTGTAGTAAATATTTTATCTGTGTGATTTAGGTCTACAGAGGAATAGTAATCAACCGATAGTTTCACAACATCCTCTAACCCTGTCTATCTGATTTTATCCTTGTTCTTCTAAAATCTATTCTACAAATCCAAAAATGGAAATATTGCCATCCCAAATTCTGTTTGTGACATTATACTGCACAGAGCATGACAGAGGCTCTTCATTTATAAACTCCATACTACTTATTATACCTAAAATTACCTTCAAAAATTGATCTTGCCCAATTCTTTAATCACATCCTTTGTCACTTCTCCCCTTTATTCTACATTCCTCCAAAATGAATAATGATCAGTTTACTGAATGTCACAACTCTTTTCTCTACAGAGGAAATTTCTTTAGCCAAAAGGAACTCTGACTTCTACTTAATTCTCCCTTTAACAATAAAACTTGAAGTTTTCATGTATTCATCACTTGTTTTCTCACTTGCTTTGTCTTCCCAATCCATTCAGTCTCATGTCCAACTTTAGGTTGGAGAAAATAATGCCTTCAACCAGGGGAATGGAAGCAAATGTGGAAAGAGATGGAGATATTAGACAACAATCTATGAAGTCCAATGAAAATAACATGCTGGTACGTTTTAAGAGGTAAAGGAAGAGGATACTAAGGAGATTCTTAAATGTGCTATTTGCCCAATTAGGCTAATAGTTAAAACATTCACTGGAATAGGGAACATTTTATTAAAAAAAGATAATTTTCTCAGTCTTTCATGCTGTTTCTTACTTCTCCATGGATATTCAAATAATATTACCCAGTAGGTAATTTGGTATATAGGTTGTAGCTCCCTGTAGTGATCTGACAAGGAGCAGTAAATATGGGAATGAAAAATATTGGGTCACAAGTAGATACAATTTCCAGGAAGAGAATATAAAATTCGACATAAGGCTAGGAGAGAATTATGGAGATTTATCATTATTTAATGATAATATAATATTAAAAAGAAACACAAAAACCCAGAACATAAAAGCAAACGTATAAAAATTATCATTGCACCACTGACCCAATAGCAACAAAAATGATAATTTTAAATTAATAGGCTAATTATAAAATATGGATTTTCCTATTATCTTATGATTAGGAAAATAGCTGCTTTCTTGGGAGATTTTACTTTTTTCTTACTAAGTTAAAAAATAAACCCTGATCTTTCCACTTAATGGACATGAGTTCCATTGTAAATAGAATATGTAAATGGCCCTTGTTCAGACCTTCTTCATGAACATGGATATGTATTTTTCAAATTTAAGAACTTCAGGAGGATTTTATTCTAAATTTGCAGCCAGTTATTAAGTTCATTTGACATTTGTACTGCTCTCAATTTGTTTTTAAATGTGTTAATTCAGTAATTGGCTGAAGTTGCATTTTTTGAGTTTGTACATTAAGCAGTCATGGTGAGGATTCAACTATAGCAATAGATTTCTGCATATGTTTCATAATGAAATGAACCATATAGTTCATAGATCACATTAAGAATATAGAGAAAATAGAGAAAGAAGACCCAAAAATATTTTTATTAATAAGTTCATGTGAAAATATAAATATTTCACCTACATTTATATATGTACCTGTGCTTGTAAATGTTTTCTACAGCCAATATAAACAACAGACAAAACAGGAAAAATAGTCTTATATTTGATGACACATAAGATGATTACTCTTGCTGATTTATAGTTGTTTTTAACCAGTTTTTCTAAGTTAACCTAATTATCTTATCATGGCATTCTTGAAAGCAGTATTTTTTTCACTTGTAAAGAACGAACCTAAAGTTTTAGGGTGAAAATAAAGATAGTGATCAAATATAGAGGCACAGCAGTCATTGGTATGATTATTTTGTTAATCCAGTTAATGTGTCCTCAAACAAGCTATTTCTGTAGATTTCAGTTAGAGCAAATGATCAGAGGTAGCGTGTAGTCTGATCATCTTTCAAAGGCATTTGAAGTTATCCCAAAATATTACTATGCCAAAAGAGCATGAGTATTTGTTATAAGGGTGGAAAAGAGAATTTTAAAGCAGCACTTTGAGTAGCAATTAGAATTTGGCTGCATTTAAAACAGATAATGGAGACATAGTCTACATAAATATAGTAATATGATAATGTAGGCTGGGACTTATCCTATGCTGTGAGTATATTTAATTATAAATTTTACAACTGTAATTATATGTTTAAATGCAATATTAACATGATTTACATTTGGCATCATTTTTTTCACTCATCTTGCAGTGCAATGTAAAAAATAATCAGCCATTAGAGCACCTTATATGAATAAGGTACTATTATATTATTTTTTAAATGAGGACACTGAACTATACACTAGTTAATTAACTTGAGAAAATGAAGAATTAATGAGAGCACTGACTTCAGCTTTAGTGAAGGTTAGGAAGTCAATCTGACAACATATCCACTTCTATAATTTACACACTCCATTCATTTAGCCTAGTTGGTGTTAATTCTACAAGGGTTATGATCAGTGCACCTTAGAGAAGTAACCTAGTTTCTCCTCGTTCTAAGGTCAAAAAAGTGATCTAGTATTAAAAATGTCTCTCCACGGGGTTCAACAACATACCTTGAATCATATGTTCCTGCTTCCAAACCATTTATTGAGTAGTCAGAGAAAGGCAAATTGAAGTATGCTCTCTAGGTAATTGTTTTTATTGTTAGTCATGTGAAGCATATGGTAATGAGTCTTGGGTCCTAAAGAAATATACCTTATGATAGGTACATAAATAGTTAACAAATAGAGTTTTAGCAAATATTGCCATAGTCATCTTCCCCACAGATAAAGACACTTTGTCTTTCCTGGGGATTTGTTCTTTACTACATACAGGACAGTGTTCCTTTTTAAATTTGGTCTTATCACCTGCATCATAATTATACAGGTGGTCAATTGACTTACAGATAACTGAGATATACAACAGACCTTCTCAATGATAATATTTTAATTATAAGTCCAGGGATCTACATTTTAAGTCAGCACTTCAGATGATTTTTAAGAGCATTAAAAGCATTCCCTTTAGAGTAATCTAGAACAGGATATATTTAAGACTATTGTAACGTACATTTATGGAAGTTACAGGGAAGAGTTGGAAGAGGAAATTTAGTAATTAATTTTATCCTGCTAAAGTAATATAAATCTCTCTCTTTTTTATAGCTGTGAAATTTGACTTCCAGATTTGTCCCTTTCCTGGAGTTTCTAACTTGGAATCTTACATATTCCTGAAACTTCTTTAAGTGCAATGTTCTTACTTTCTATAGTCTGTTTTTCGTTCAGAATCTGATTTTAATTCCAAAACCACTACCCAGTGGTAGTTACCTCCTGTTCACTGACAAATAAATGTATCCTACAAAAATAACGTCTGCAGATTCTCTCCTTCTGTTCTATTCACTTTTTCAGTAATCCTGGCATTTGGCCTCTCTCTGCCTCAGTAACAACTACACACTTATACCCCTCAGGTACTCTGATAAACTGAGCATGTTTGTTCCTGGGGGAAGTAGGTCCGCTCTCAGGATTTGAGCTAATGGGTTAATTTATAGGACAGAATCCCGCTCTTCATGCTGGTATGTTCAACGAACACAACTTTACTGCACTCTGAAGATGAATAAAGTTAAACTTAACCAAACAACAGTTCTTTGCTGGAGTTATAGACATGAAAGGATAAAATTCCCATTTCAACCAGTGAGCTTCATTAATCTTATTTGTCTAAAAGAATTACAGTGTAAAACAAAACATTTGAAAAAAATATATGGGAAAACAAAATGAATATCTATTGTTAAAATATGTACATTAACTAATTTCTATATGTTTAAAATCTTCACAAATTAATAGAGAAGATATAAACATTAGGTGTGGTATAGAATTGTGCTGCCGAATCTGGTAGACACTACTCATGCGACAACTTAAATTTTTCAGTAGACTTTTTATTTTGAAATAATTGTAAATTCATGGATAGTTGGAAAAAATAATACAAGAAGAGTTTAGGTAATCTTTACACTATTTCTCCCAATGCTAGCTATGAGGAGGTTGCTGGAGGATTTGGAAGCAAAATTTTATTAGGATACCTGCCAGCAGATGGGCTGAGATCAAAATTACACCAGCATTAAAGGACTGGGTAGGAGTGCTAGTTATAGGGCTGGGGTTTAGCAAAGCCAGGGAAGATCTGAAAAGTGTGGGAAGTTATGCTTGTGAAAATAGACAAAGGACCACTTTCTTCTGGGGATGGGAAGATTGCTGCAAATAGTCACTGTAACTACGCATTATTGTGATTGGATTGGATTTTCCTAATTGTAATGTCTTGCAAAACTCTATTGTAATGTAACCTCTAGGATATTGATATAGTCAAGATAAAAAATATTTCTGTCAGCCAGATGTGATGGTGCATGCTTGTAATCCCTGTACGTGGGAGACTGACAGGGGGTTTGCAAGTTTGTGGCCAGCCTCAACAAATTAGTGAGATCATGTTTCAAAATAAAAAATAAAATAATGCTGGAGTGTGACTCAGAGGTAGAATTCCCCTAGGTTCAATGTTCAATCCCCAATATCACAAAAAGGTATATATATATATATATATATATATATATATATATATATATATATATATATATAAATTACCACAAGCATCTCATATCCCTTTTTTATAGCCACAGTCATTTCACTCCTACTATCCTTTCTTTAATCTCTAAAGTACTAATATATTTTACATTTGTATAGTTTTGTCATTTCAAAAACAAAGGAATCACTTTTTTTCATTAATCACACCTCTATAAAGATTCTCCCAAGTTAATATGTAAGTATCAATAGTTTGTTCCCTAATGTTTCTGAGTAGTATTTCATGGTATAATGTACCAAATTTTGTTTAACAAATTTCCATTCAGATTCTGTGTATTCTAGTTTTTGACTGTTAGAAATGAAGCTACTATAAACATGAGTTTATCTTTCTAGTAAATCTGTAAAGCTATTTCTATTAAGAAATGTATAGGTGTTACAGTTTCCTTGAATTCTTCCTTTCATTTTTTTTATTTTTCTTTTTTTATTTTTTCATACTGGGAATTGAACACTGGGGACATTCTATCTCCAAGCTGCAACCCAACCCTTACTTATTTATTTATTAGAAATAGAGTCTCTAGCCAGGCGTGTTTGTAATCCCAGCATTTGGGAGGCTGAAACTGGAGGATCCGGGTTCGCGGCCAGTCTCAGCTACCTAGTGAGGCACTCCGCAATTTAGTGAGACCCCATTTCAAAAAAAGAATAAAAATATAGGGGTTGGGGTGTAGCTCAGAGGTACAATGCCCCTGAGTTCAATCTCCAGTACCACACACACACAAAAAAAAAAAAAAAGAAAGAAAAAGATATAGAGTCTCGCTAAGATGCTAAGGGTATCACTAAGTTGTCATAGCTGGTCTTGAAATTATAATCCTCCTGCCTCACCCTCCCAAGTTGTAGAAATACAGGTATGTGTCAGTGCCTGGCTTTCACAATTTATTGATATTGTTTCTTTTATTATTATTATTATTATTATTATTATTATTATTATTATTATTTAGGGGAGGGGTACTGGAGATGGAACCCAGGAGCACTCTACCTCCGAGCTATACCCACAGCCCTAATTTTTTATTATTTATTTTGAAACAGGGTCTCACTAAGTTGCCGAGAGCCTTACTAAGCAGCTGAGGCTGGCCGGGAACCCCCAGATCCTCCAGTCTCAGCCTCCCAAATGTTGGGATTATAAGCGTGTGCCACCATGCCTGGTTGTTTATTTATTATTTACTATTGTTTTCCTACTACATTAAAAATGTAATCTATATGACATCAATTCTTTTAAATTGTTATAGTATGTCTGAAAGATATGGATATGGTCTACTTTGGTATAACTTATGTGCATTTGAAAAGAATGTGTATTTTACAGTTATTGAATGGAATTTTCTATAAGTATAAATTAGATCCCACTAGTTACTATTGACAAGTTATTCTAGATATTGCTGATTGTCTCTGTAGTTGTTTCATGGAACTTCGGGGGAAAGATATTGCCAAATTTTCAGTGAGTATCATGATCAAAAAGGAGTAGAGCAGAAAGATTTGAAAAATTTGATGCTTTGCCACAAAAGGCATTCATGTAAAATTTTGGCCAAGGAAGATATGGTTAATAGCACCGACTAAAAGAAGCCAAATGAGGTGGGTATGGTGGTGCATACCTATAATCTCAGTTCTTTGGAGTCTGGGAGTATATCTAGGAGTTAGAATGCTCTGGGTTTAATCCCCACTACCCCCCTCCCAAGCCCTCCAAAATTTAAACTGTCAAATGCTTTGCACTGGGACCATAGGAAGGGTGCCTCGATGGCATCTTAGGATCTGCAAGGCTTTGTCATGGGGTCATAGTGGCTTCCACTGAGATAGCAAAGGTTAGCTTGGGAGGCCAGGCAGTGTGTTGTAGGGCTAGAGTGTGAAAAGAATGAAAATCTTTTCTATCAAACAAGTTGGTCAGATATCAGTCAGTTTAGTTTATATAACTTTCAGTTCTGAGGAACCCTAGGTTTCTTTCTTTGTCAAACCACAAAAGTCAAACCTCTCACCTGTCTTTAAACTAATCAATCATGCAGATTGACTACCCATAGCCAATCTCACAGTGTTGTGAACCCAGGCTCTCCCCAATCAGGGCAGGGCAGGATTGTGTCAGGGACAAAATTCAAAAGGATTTCCTGCTGGGTATGTTTGCTCACCAGACTTTTTGTCAGTTGCACACCCTTTTGCAAAAGTGAAGGTTTGCCTTGCTGAGTGACTCTCCAGCATTTGTTTCTATCATCAGTTCACATTTCCCACAAGAGTCCCTACAGAAAGTTCTCAGTGGAGAATGCACAATGAAACTGTAGGAATAAGACTGCAGTTGCAATAGACAACCCAGGAAAGAACAGGCACTGGCTGTGTTCAGTGACAACTCAGGGAAGATGCAAGCAGTGAGCAGAGCCCATCTGAGAAAGTGCTTCTGTCAGTTGCAATTAGCAGGGTCTTAGGCACAGGGTTGCCTATGCTTTGGGAAGCCCACATCATGCTATAGTGTGCTCCATTGCAGGATTTGGAGAATTAGAATCTAATAATTGCCCTGCTGGGTTTCTGTCATGTTTTGGGCTAGTTCCTTATTTTCGTACATTGCTCCCCTTTAGAATATGAATATTTACCTTGTGCTCATATCACCATCATATCTTTAAAGTATATAACTATCTTAGTCAACATTCTCCATGCTATAATTCAAAACAAATGACTTAAAGTTAAAGGAAGGGAGGTTTATTTGCTCATTATTTGCTCACAGTTTCTTGAAGATTCTGGGTTTAGTCCATGTCAGGCCAGCTCAAGGTAGGGTGGCAGGGTGGCAGCAAGGAGAGAGAGCGAGAGAGAGAGAGAGAGAAGACCAAAAGAAAGAGAGAAGCCAAAAGAAAGGAGATTTAAAAACAACACAATCTCTGAGACCACAGCCTCAGTTACACCCCACTATCCTGGGTTACCACCCAAATAAATTAATTGAAATGGATTTTTCTACTGATGAGTTTACAATCCTTATGACTCAATTATATCAACTACAAACACTAATTTATGAGATATTCAGGAGACATTCTATATCAAATTATAACAGTAACCCTTTTTTTCTTTGTTTAGTTTTATTTATTTTTATAAGCATTTACAGTTGAATATGTCTTGTATCTCAGAGGAGACTTTGGATTTGGGTATTTTAGCAGTGCTGAAACAGATAAGACTGGGGAACAGTTTTATTTGCCACATGTTGCTGCAGGATGTGCCATCTTGTCACAAGGAAAAAAGTTGTGGGTGCAAGTGAGCATGGACTGGGACCCCCATGATCATGGTTCAAAATATACCATTTCCCTGTATAGGTTAATTATCTAAGGTATTGTTAAAGTTATAGGAAGTAGATTAATATATCATTCTTTCACTTTGACTGCAGTATATAAATATTACTTACCTTTATGATTCATTACATCCTCCCCAAGTTGTAATTACCTTAAATATTTTCTCTGTATACATTTACATCCATATCAGATAGTATTGTAGTTTTACTCCCACAATGAAACATTATTTATTTATTTTTTGTGGCACAGGGGATTGAACCCAGGGGTATTCTAACTCTGAGCTACACCCCCAGTCCTATTTTTTATTCTTTATTTTGAAACAGGGTATCACTAAGTTTCGGAGAACCTCACTAAGTAGAACCCAGATCTACCAGTCTCAGCCTCCCAAGTACTGGGATTACAAGCATGCACCATCAGGCCAAGCTGAAACATAATTTAGAAACAAGAGGAATATTTATGCACAATAATTATTATACTTATTCTTCCTTCTTGATATCTTTAAGTTTCCTTCTCTTATGATTTCTGTTTCAAGATCTCCATTAATTAGTCTTTTAAGGGTTAGTATTGATGTAATAAACTTGAACTTGTTCTATTTTCCTTCCTCTGAGATTGTCTTGTTTTTCTTTTCATTTCTGAAGGATAATGTTACATTATCAGATACAGGCATATTGGTTGCTAATTTTTTTTTTCTTACAACCCCTGAAAAGCATTATGCTAATTCTTTCTTACCTCCTTGATTTCCCATGAGAAATCCCCCATCATTCAATAATTTCTCCCATTCTGAATGATAATACATTATTTATTTCAAAAATCTAAAAGAAAACACTGTGTTTTCACCATAATGAAATAAAAAAATGTGGAGATAGATATATTTACCCAGATTTAAAATTACACAAAGGAAAAATGCATCAAAACATCATCTTATAACCCATAAATATATATATATATATATATATATATATGTTTGTAGTGTTATGTGTCAAAAATAAATGTGAAATAAATGTAAAAATAAATGTGAAAAAAACTGAAATAAAAATCAATAATAATACAATTCAAGAAAATTATATACGCAAAAGATGTGTAGAGGCACTTCATCAATAAAAGATATACAGGTGAAAACTAAACACACATTTTTCCACTGTACTTACTGATTTAGATCAGAAGTGAGGACATTGAAAATTATAAATAATTAGAATCACATATTTTATTGATTACATAACTATAGAATAAAAATCACTATGCAAAGATATTTATAAATGAGATTAAATGTGAATAGAATGTTGAATGCTTAATACTTTTTTGTTATTGAAGTTTTTGATGGTTATAAGGAATGTAACTATTTTAACAAAAATAGTATTTTTAACAAAAATAGTAGAGAAATATTATTTCCATGTATTTAATTAATATATGACACCAAAAATACAGAAAATATTAACCACTTCTGATAATCAGAAATTATGTTCAAGCTTAATTTTATTATACACATTTTCAAGGTATCATGATATTTTACTAAAGAAAAGCAAATATTGGCATTTTAGTTATTCATTAAAGTTTATTAAATTTGTAAGACTTATTCAAAGCTTGAATTTGTATTGATGAATAGGATGTCTTTGTTTTCATTTATCCTCTCAGAATAAATTATATTTTATGTGAACTGAAAAATCAGTTCCCCAATTTTGTGATGGGGATTCAAAATGGCATGAATTTAATAGTATTTAAGTCTATGAATAACTATGAATTTTTCTCATTTTAAAGATATATAATCCATTACTCTACACCAGTGTATGAGTGCCACTGATTTTATTAATAGTTGTTATATAAAATGATTTTCATTAAGGCACTTAAAAATATAACAGATATTAGTAACTCAGAAGTGGTAGTAATAACAGATTATGATAAAACACCTGAGAAGGGAAAAAAAGACTTAAAATAACAAACACTGTTTAAAATCATGTCTTTTATTATGCTTTTTACTGTTTACCAAAGAATTGGTCCAGTAAACTCATTTATTCAGTAATTAAAGAATATACCACTGAGTGCCTTCAGTAGTTTGCAAAAAGAAAGTAAAACAATTTGCGTGGACATATAAAAATAAGTCAAGTTTTACCTAGTAAAGTTAAGAAAGCAACATGTTTGTTGAAATAAAAAACTAATCATTAATGTTTCAATGCTTAAAGAAAAGAGATGGGTCTCTGTTGCACCCAAACTTTATTAAAGTTGTGGTGTACATATGTTAAATAGTGAAAAAATTGACATTTTTCTAAAGCTGGTTAACTATAGATACATATACTTGTTTACCAAAAAAATACTAAAGTAAGTCAAATATACAGCTTTCACTACAATACTGAGATTGTAAGGACACAATAAACTAAATTTTATCCACAAAAATTGAGAATAAGACATTAGATCCTTTATTATGTCATTACAAATCATATGTTGATGACAGGAACTTTATTATGTTTTATAATAAATTAAAGTGTTTTGAAACCAAAAGACATAAGCTTATAAAAGATTTATTGTGTCCATAATAGATAATGCAGTCCAAAGTGCTTTAATGAGTACTACTTGTTTGCTTTCTTCTTTTTTTCCAGAAGCAATTTTTTTTATAAAGACAATCTCAAGACTTGAAGACATTTTATATTTTGATTGTATTAAATATAACTTTTCTTTGATTTCTATGCAAATACACATGTAAAAAGATTATTATACAATAGCTACACTTACTTACTTATTGTTCACTCATCATCATTAAACAGCTAGGACACTTATCTTATTGAAAAAATTTAGAAAGCATTCGCCAACAAAGGAATACGCTGGTTACCTGGTTTTGTTTTGCCTCATTTTTGCTTAATGACATCAATTGTGTCAGGATACGAATTTTATTCATTTGTTTCAACACTCTCAAATGCAGATGTGAAAAACCAATTTTACCAAAGTCTTTTTCTTTATTTTAAATCAGGGACAGTAAGAATTATTCTCAAGCAATACTGCATTCCTCAATGATTAGGAAAATAAATATAAAGTTATTATTTTGCAAAGCTTCTTTTTTTTTTTAGCAAGTTTTAGGAAATTATTCTTTGAGAAGTTATTTTAAAAACTTTGAATATTTTGTTGCAGATCATTTAAAGTGGGATTTGAATTACCAGTCTTACTTTGGAAATAATAATTAAAACTTGTCATGTAAATAATAATCAGGTGCAGAAAAAATACATGTACATACTCCAGAATTTTATCATTTTAAGGTAAGACTATATTTTATTTGACTTTATGAACTCATTTAAACAAGAAAATCTCCAGAGTTTCAAAATGTTGACTGTTAGAACTGTAATATTCATGACAGTGCCAATAGCTTTGACTAATTTTTGGTCAAGGAACTTAAAAGTCCTGATTCAGTACAAACTAAAATTATTTAAACTAAATTATAGAGGCATGTATTTAAAAATTCCTCAGTAAATATATATGCACACACACACACACACACACACACACACACACACACATGCACACACTCACACACACACATCTATTCTATATAAGCATTATGTGATTAAGCATTTGAGGGAGCTATACTTCCTATATATAATTATTACTTATTAGAACAATGACATCATTTTCAGAAAATGTTTCAAGAATATTTATATTATGCAAGTTTAGGTTTCTAAACTCCATTGAATTGAAAGCCAAATACACACATGCATAAGCGACCACAAAAATGCTTTTTAAAAATATGAAAATCATGTTCCAACGACTTCCACCAGATCATCAAAAAGATATTTTTAAAAACCGAAACCAGGTCTGACCTCTGGGGAGTAACACTCGTTCAGGCTAATTCTAGACCTGTCATCACCATCTGCTTAACATTATTCTCCAATCAGTTGGAGGTTACTGAGATATCAATTTGCCTAATATTCTTTTCTTTCTAATTACTGAGAATTTTCTGATGACATAATCCTAACTCTTGTTGAGGTCCAAATGCAGTTGAATGATTGTAACCTGTAATTTTATAACTAAGTTACAATTATAGACTAATTTTTTCTTCACAAAGTTTCTTGATTGCTATATAGGCACTATTGCTATCAAATTTTAATTTTCAAAAGCTTTTAGTTACAAGTTTTGTTTTATAGTTTTGCTGTGTTTGTGTTTCCCTTTATTGTTAAATAAAAAGTATAGGATAAAGAATATTGCATTTGTAAGTATCTTCAATATTTCAAGCTATATATTATGAAGCTCAGATTGTTTAAAGACATGCTCAAAATCATCCCAGACCTGAAGGATTTCTCTTTCAAAATGTCCATCATGAATACTGATTGTTTCTAAAGTTCTAATTTAGCATGTACTCTCTACCCCTTATAAAACTATATGTCTTCTAGCTTTTCTTATATTACCTCTGCACAGTTCTTTGGTTTCTTTATTAGACATTTCTTGTAATTTGGTCTGTGGCAAGCATTTTGTCTACTCCACACACATGAAACTCTCCCAATAAAGATTTAAAAACAGAAAAAATATTTGTAATAGTTTTGTTTTTCACCTTCTATGGTGTAGAATGATTCAAAATTTTTATTTTGATGAACAAAATAGAAAGCTAAGATTTTGATTGTAGCACTTTAATGGACCTGTTTCTGTCATGGATACTTATATTCTAGCAATTTTGAGACTCCACTATAGGAAACAAATGTGATTTCCTCCTAATTTACTTTAGATGTTAAAGATTAGGTGTCATTATGAAAATTAGAAGCAGAATATTATGTTATTATTTTTCTGAATAATAATGTAATTGAGAAATAACCAACAAGGTCTATCATCAACAGGAAGAAAATAAAAATGTAACTACTGAAAAAACAAGAAAACAAAAAATTAATAAATAATAAAGAATGTTTTTAAATAATAAAGAATAAAGAATAAAAAATTATTCTTCTATTGATAAATTATTATATGTCACACAGTGTTCTAAGTGATAGCTAATTTAATAATTACAGCCCTATAAATTATAAAATATTATTCTGATTATTCAAATTAGAAAGCCAAGGCACAAATAAATTAAGTAACTTTAATAATGAACATCTTTTGCTTTTACACCATCTAATTTATAAAATTAGTGTTCATACAATCTGTGTATATAATAGTTGTTCTCTTAATATAACTGATATTTCAGATTTTATTTATAAGGAAAATGTACAAACTTAAAATTTATTAGTAACTCCTTAATGCTGTGTGTAAAACTTATAATCTCATATAATAATCTTATATTAAATATGATATATTATATTAAATTGACATTTTAATGTAATATATTTTATAATATATTTTAGTATATCATTTAGCAACTTTATTAAGTAGATGCTAATGTTTTCTTTTTTTCCATTAAAACAAACTGAGGAAATTCAGAGTAAGTCATTTCACATATGTCACAAATTCAAGAGTACAGGATATGGAAATATCTCTTTTCATAGTTAGAATTTCTGTGTAAGACTCAATGAGTCAGTTAAGTCATTTTGGTTATGGTAAAATGGTACTTGTCATTGGCACCTTTCATGGTAATTGTGCATTGTAAATCCTTTCTTCTTAATATTTTTCTCCTGAAGGTTTCCTCCTCTGATTCCAGTTATTCAGTGGTAACTGGGAAAAACAAGTTTATATTCTTTCCTATTGTTTATACAAAAGTATTTATCTAACATAGATACCAAAACTTATTTCGCTTTCTGCCTTATTTTCAGGGAAAACAAAACAAAAAAACAAAAATCTCAGCCTCTAACCTCCCCTAGAAATCTACTTTTTAAAAGTTTTTTAAGTCAATAAGTAGAATGATGCAGTGGCCTCTTATATGGAATCTTAGTGGAATAATCTCAATGTAATCTAATATTAAGTGAAATTTTAGGAGATTCATGTTTTCTTTGTGTGTGTATCTCCATTTCATTCCAGCAACTCTGGAAATAGTATTGCCCACTTCAGAAATCTATGGTAGTAGTTGGCATTTGTTTCTAAATAAGTTACTTGTTATTGCCCTTTCTCCTAGGCAAGTTGCTTACCCTAGCAATGGAAATGTGACCCAAATTATAATAATCATACTCATTCCTATTTTCTCCCCAAGATATAAATTGGAAAAGAAAAACAGCAACAACAACAAAACACAAACACACACATTTTCACATGAGAAAATTGACAAGTATTGATCACGAAAGACTTCCCCTATATAGGAGAAATGATCCAGTTATACAGAATGAAGCAGAAACAAAAAAAGAGAGATGATCTGGCAATTTCATATTTGGTCTCGATAATTTCTGAGTCTCAAGTACAATGAGATGTTCACACAGACACTTGAGATTTTAAAATGCTTTTCCTTTTGATTTAGTTAGGGTTCCTTTAACTGCAAACAAAGTATTATGGTGAGTGAAAATAATCATTTTTTGGAAATCCTGAATCCTAGAAGTGGTATGGCTTATCCTTGGCTTTTATTCTCTTGTAATCTCTATCAGTTGAACAACTTCTCTAACAGGAAGGTAACATTATTGCTTAATGTGGAATATTTATATTTTATTATTGTATATGTTGTGCATTAAAAACAGCTACAGAAATCTGCCATTTTAATTAATCTGCAACTACTGATATAAGTTTGCATGCTATGAAATCTGCAGTATGGCATGTTCCTAAGATGCAGTTCTACACACATAGAAATCTCAAATATTTCTCTAATGAAAAATGTTAACCAGAAATGAGAATTTGAAAAAGCAAGTAGAGATGATCATGATATCACTCAGATGTGATTGTTCACTGTACAAAATATGTATCTAGTATTTTCCCTGAACAAACAAAAGGAAACAAAAGAGCTTAAAACACCTTTTAAAAAAAATAAAGTAGGGGACCCTGTTCAAGAGAAACTGTTAGTAAGGTTGTATGAACAGAAACATTGCCACTCTAGTTTTGATCCTGAGGGAAGTTTGTAAGAGAGGAAAGAAGTTCTCTTTTGTCATATATTCAGAGATTAATCTATGCTTTCCAAAGTTCACAGTATGTTTATGCCTTACCTCGTTCCAAAAATAATTTAAGTCATTAAAGCTAATAGTACCGCTTAAAAGCTAACTCTGAACATTACTGTTAAGAATTTTCTTTTGGTTATATGCTTTTATTGGTGCTTTATAGTTCTACATCATAATTAAATCATGTTGACAGTGACACACATGCACATAGTACTTGGTGTTCCCTCCCTCCCCCGGCTCCCTCCTCACCCCTCTTCTCCCCATACAGGGCACTGAGATTGATATTCTTATTTTCACATAGCTACACAAAGCCCATTTAAATTTATCAGTAACATGTGTAGCCCTATTTCTTATATTCCATATTGAAATTGGTGGACATATAAGCAAAAATTTTGGATTTATTCACTGATGAGATTATATCCATCATGACTTGATTACATCAACTGTGAACATTAATACATGAGCTCTTCAAGAGACATTCTACATATTTCCACAATAGACATTAAAATAATGTGTTAATTATTTTTACTGCTTTGATTTGCTTTTATTTTATATTCAGATTTTTCTGGCATATAAAATGGATAAATCTGAAAATTTTACCATATTAAGCTGCTTTCACCAGGTTGGGGTGTTACATATTCTTGCTCAAGAATAAGGTCTAAAAAATTGAGAGAAGTACAAATTATTAAAAACAGATTGAAAAAATGGGGAATGTTGTGCAAAAGAGTAGAAAGTGAAGAAAACTATCTCTTTGAGGAAATTTTTCCTCTCTAGGTTTCTCTGATCCTATTCTATTTTTTTCTGTATCCTCCTTTAATTCTACAGTTGTCTTGCTGTCAATTTCTTGACTTTAACTATTATTTTCAATAAGAAGGACTCCAGAGGCTCTGTCTCCATTCCTGACCTCTCTTTAGCAGTAGTTTCTCATTCACAACTGCTTCCTAGATAACTATACCCATTAGTACCATTTTTTCTCTTTCCAAATATATCATTTTTCTTTCAAACCTGCACATTTTGTGTCAAAAAGTTTACATTTATGTGCCAAGGAATTGGATGTATTGATTATTTCATCTTCTTTGACATACCAATTTTACCAAATATTACTATAAATGCTACCTCCTCTTTTTCAATGTGCACTATCTAGAAGAGTCAGTCAGAGCCTGTGGCCAAGTACTCTTCCATGAGCAATGCATCATGAAACTAAAGCTCACTTATGCCATCATAAGTCAAACATACCTGTAAGATCCATAAATGGCTAATACCATCTCACATGTTAAATGCCAAATTATTATTTGTTGGCTGAAACAAAATAATTAATAAATGGATGAATTAAATTTCCTCTCTGACAATTTTTTTTGATGTAATATTCCTTTCTGACCTAACAAGAGGTTGACAAAAAACATAAAGTATAAAGTGCTAAGCAATACCATTCCACATCCTTCAAATTGATATTTTTTAGTTAACAAAACAGGAAAGGGTATGAGAGAGAGCAATGTGAACAATTTTTTTGGAAAATAATTTGATGATATCTAATAAACTTATAGTATAGTAATTCTACTCTAATGAAGCAAGTTCATAATTACATAAAGTTGTTGTAATAAAGTCATTCTTTGTTCTTTAGAAAATCAGAGCCAACAGATGATAGGGAGAGATGAGAGAGAGAGAGAGTGAGAAAGAGAGAGAGAGATTGATTTAAGGAGTTGGCTTATGTGATCATGGATGCTTATAAGTCTAAAATCCTGAGGACAAACCTGAATGCTGGAAATTGAGTAAGAGATGATGTTGTGGCCTTAACTCCAAGATGCAGAGATAGGGCAGTGTGCTTGAAACACAGGTAGATTGTTATGTTGCATTTTTGAAAGAGAATTGTTTCTTTGAGAAAGCTCAAGTTCTCAAGCTCTGTTTGAATGAGGCCCACTAACGTTATGGAGTGTAATTTTCTTAAAGTTAACTACAAATGTTTGTCACACTTAAAAACACCTTAACAATAGCATTTAGGTGAGTATTTGACAAAATAATGAGATATCATAGCCTAGGTAAGCTTACATACAAAAATTAATCATAACAGTCATGTTTGTGCAAAATTACATATCTCATAAAAAAATCAACACATCAAATTGCTATGGCTTTAGGTTTTAATGGTTTGCCAAGGCATCATATATAAAAAGCTAAACAGAATGTCCTCATTAGTGAAAGCTAAATTATATGATTTCATACACTGAATAAAATACATGGCCTAAGAGATTAAGAAAATAAGGTAGTTTTCAGTATAGCCTAACTTGTAAACTTTATGCATTTCATGCCTATAAAAATGTTTTGGAGGTTCTCTGTTGAGGTTCTTGAAGTTGATTTAAGTGTAGTGGACGCAGGGGGCAGAGGGACACCCTAAAGCACATGATGCTCGTACACAATCATATCAAGGTCACTCACCGAAGTGAACCTGAGGGGGAGGGTGGGGGAGGGAATGGGGCGGGAATTGGGGAAGGGATCAAATGAGAATTGTGTGCAAATATGTTGTTAACAACTTGTTCTTAACAAAGATGTATGCTATATTGCAGGATTTACTACAATAAAAAATTTTAAAAAATGTTTTGGAGGTACTTTAATGTATATTTATTTTCTTCTGAGATCATTGTTCACAATCTCCTAAATGGAGTTTGAGTTTTAAGCAACAATTCATCTTTCATCATCAGTAGGTTTCCCATTATATGGCCTGAAAACACAAAAGATGGTCCCACAGATGTAGATGATATTCTTGATGAAAACTGACAAATGTTGATTGCAGTGTGATAATATTGATGTTCTAGCTAAATTCACAAAGGCTAATTCTTTGAACCCACCAAACGAGGCACATTACATGCCAATTATCTTTTTCTTCTAAATTTATCTTGTGTGTTTCATCCTTGGAATAGAAATCTATTTTAAATACAAGGTCAAAATAGCCCCAATCCTAATATTAATCTAAAATGTGTGATACTTAATTAACAAAAGGTATCTGGGGGGAATGCAGCAGGGCTACTGCTAAAAGCAGAAATGAACATTCACATATGGACAGACTTATTTAGATGAATTCAAATAAAAACAACTGATAAATACCCACTCTCTTGGGTTAAAAACAGGTTCTTATTTCGGTTTATCATAATTTCACTATTACAATTCCACTTTTACTGATTAAAAACAAAACTAATAATGTTGTGGCATTGTTAATGATAACACCTCCATTTTGTTTCCATACACAAGTAGCTGATTCAAGAAGTGAGAATAAGGAAAAAGAAGTCATTTAGACAGTCTCGATAATTTACATCCTTCACTAACACTCCTCTCATGTGAGAGTAAGCCCTACTATAAAAGAATTTGATTGCATATCGGTGGAGATAGTTTTTACAATTGTCATGACTCAGTGTGTTCTAGTAAATGCAGAAATAGCGCTGAGGTTAATCTTCCATATCAAAATAAAATGAGCAGCCACCTGCTCTAATGGCTTCTCACTGCTACGAGGGGTGGATGGGCCAGAGGAGCAGCTGGAGAAGGAAATGCTTCATGATGCCAGGGGTTTGTTTACCTAACACGACTTCAACTCATTTTACGTTATTTTTCAAATAGCATTTATTGTTGTCTTCTGGTTATAAAAGTAATGTATTTCAATTCAGAATCTGCAGAAATGTGTTACCTTTTCAAATATCTTAATGCATATATATATTATAGATTTAAGAATTGGAATTATATATATATATATGTAAGAATTGGAATTATATATATATATAATTTCTACTTAATTTTATTAACCAAATTGTTATGACTATTTAGATATGAAAATATTTAATAACTTAGTTGATATAAAAAATGTCTGTAGCCACTCTACTATTATGCTAAATTGAGTTGTTTCAATTTTTGCATAACATAAGTAGTATTTTAATGAACTCACATTGTACATATATATGCATATTTATGAGTATTACTAAAAAATTCAGTCTATAAACCAAGACTCGCACATTGTCAATCTTCCCTCTAGAAATTTTAAATCAACTTATACATTCACCAATCCACTGTAAAATCATCTATTCATATGTATCCTTGCTAGTGATAAATTAGCTACTACTTTCTACCTTTACCAAGTTTTCAAATGGAAAATAATATCGCTGTTATTATTCGCCTGTCTTTGATTTTCTGTGTGGTAACAATTTCATTGCCTATTCCTTAAAATTTGTATGCCATTGTTTGATGTGCCTACTCTTTCTTTGACATCTTAGCATCCTATCACTAAAACTAAGCAAAATAATAATAATAGTAATAATAATATAACTTGATATAGATTGAGAATATTAACTCTCTTCTATCAGTGATCAAAATATATTTCAGATTATAATACATTTAAACACAGCATCTGTTATTTTGACATCAAATTATTTTAATTTTGATAATGTAAAACTCTATTCCCTGTCTTTTATTTTATTTATGGATAGTACTAGAAAATATATTTATAAGCTTATCTTTGTATTCTCAAATATTCAACATGTATTTCACATTATAAGTGTATATTCATAGGTCCTTTATTTATTTTAATGATGCTTTCTTCCATTATCTTTAAAGTAATAACTTTATTTTCTTAATTTCGTTTCTTGAAGCCTATCATTCTTGAGGTTGAGATTGATTTATTCATATACTTTCGTATTTACCTCTCTTCCCTTTCATCTTTGATTCTTTATCCTTCATTTGAGGGGTTATACTCATTTATCATTCATCGACATAAGTTATTCTCTGCCTTTCTTATCCAATGGTTGTTGAAAATTCTCCATTAATTTTTTAGTTTCCTTTCTATATATCTGAGTTCCTTACATCTAATTTTCACTTCATATCATTGTTTTCATCTCTATATTTGGCCTTATTTTCTTATCTATTTCTATTTTATAAATGCTACACATTCTTTAATATTACTGAGTTGATCACAATCACAAGTCTTTCTTGAATTATTTCTGACATATTATTTTCCTCATTAAATCTCTTCTAAGAGTCAATATTAAGCTTTCTCTCCTCCCTTTTTCACATTTTTAGTATGCAAAAGGTATTTTCTTTGAATTCATTTTTGGTGAAATAAAATCATCCAGATTCTATATTTGTTGATAACCAAATGTGTTCCTAAGCGATATTGAAAATTTTTTTTGAAGCTATTACATAGTTTAAGTATAATAAAATGTTTGGAGCTAGATTGTTTGAGTGGATACCTAGAATTCATCACTTTCACTTACTAGTAGTGCTTTGAAATAATGAAATCTATATCAAATTAGAATTCTTGGCGTAAATGGTTACTATGAATCATCTCATCCTCACATACTGAGCTGGATTCCTTACAAAAATCCATCAGTTTTGTTTTTGGAGTTTTATTAACTTCTTTTTCAACATCTTTCTGAAAATTTTAGCCAGTTATGGCCATATACTTTTTAACAATTTCTTCAATCAAATTATTAAAGGAATCAAAATGTAAAACACAAAATTAAAACCACAAAATGCTCTACTTATGTGTATGCATGTGTGTGATGGACATCAAAGTAATTTCCTCCTTATTCGACTCTATTTCTTTAATATCTTTTGATCATAGCAGCAATTAACAGGTTTCTGAGAAGCATTCCTTTTTTAGAAACAGCAAAAGAATATGAACTTTAATTTTGGATAAAGGAGTGAAAAATTATTCAATGTATATAAGAAGAAGATCTTCAGCTAGTCTTCCACGCTAATCCTCCTAACCATGAAAGGAGACTTATGTATATTCTAGCACCAGGATATGGGAGCCTATATATGAGGAAAATGAAGAAGACCCACAGAAAGATATTTAAGTCCTGCATTTATCACATGGAATTTGCAGGAAACAAGCAGGAATAGTCATCACCTGCCCACTGCAAATCTGAAAGGCAGTACAAAGTGCAAGGAAATAGCTCCAGTTTGGGTGGACATTTTTTAAAGGTGAGTTCAGCCATTTTCTAGCTCTGACATTTGAGAAACTTTTGACATTGTTAGGAGTTAGAAGAATCAAAATATTCATATTTTCTGAAGATTTAACCTTACATATACCTACAGCATCTGACATATCTTATGGCCAGGAGCAGGTGATTAAGTAATTGAGTCATTGCTGCTATTTCTTGGTATTCATGAGTATTCTGAAACAGTCTTAAACTTCTCTCTGATATTCTCCTTTCAGATATTTTATTATTCCTTCATAGTTGTGATTCCTCTAGTTATTTTTCAATTATGTCTAATAAATTTAATCATTGAAATACCTCTTTCATGACAGAATAAGTTCTGTAACTAATTAATAAGTTTATTTCTAATTTATTGGACATAGTGTTTATTGCAATTATAACCAAAAATTATTTCAGTAATTTAAATGTAATGCCATCAAAGGAGGTGTTATCAAGTATGGGATAAATATTTTAATGAACTACATTTTTATATCCATGTATGTGATTAAAGTTTATACTGTGTAATTGCCAGTTTTCCAAGTATGTGTTTAAAAAGTCATTGAAAAGTTTCAGGATATGAGAATGCACTTCTTGGTAAGAAATTATTGCTTATTTTATTATTATATAAAATAATAATTTTAATAATAAATTATATTTATAACATTACATAGTGAACAATATAATGGTAGTATTAATTTTTAAAGTCATATCATATGCATTAGAGTTTTTCTTATATGATATCATTTATTACGTAATCAAGATACCACTAAAATGTCCTTACTTCAATACTGACATCATTGAAACAAAATTAATTCAGATGATTGTGCTATCTTGAAAGATTTTATAATTACGTTAGCAACTTATTTGCTCTCAACAACTTCCTGAGATGTTGTTTCAAAACAAAAAATAAAATAAGTCTGGAGGTGAAGGTCAGAGATAGAACACCCTGGATTCAATCTCCAATAAACACACACACACACACACACACACACACACACACACACACATACAAATTTTGTAATTATTTTTCAATTTTCACAAACATCTTCAGCTTCAAAGGATGATGACATTTGGTGTAGAACAAGTAGAATTTCATGATTTATAGTATTTATAACTTAAGTGTGATATTTCACTAATTTCAGCTAAAGCTCTTCTATGAGTTTACAGTCACATTCACATATTTTGAAAAACCTGACATAAAAATACTGAATTATTGTCTTTGAAGAGATAGCCACTGGATAATAATAATATGTTGAATCAGTATTTTTTTTTTTTTTTTTTTTTTTTTTGCGGTACTGGGGATTGAACTCAGGGGTGTTCTACCTCCGAGCTACAACCCCAGTCCTATTTTTTAGTCTTTATTTTGAAACCAGGTCTCACTAAGTTGTGGAGTGCCTCACTAGATAGCTGAGGCTGGCCTCGAACCCGGATCCTCCTGTCTCAGCTTCCCAAATGCTGGAATTACAAGCGTGCGCCACCACGTCCTGCCTAGTATGGTTTGTTTTTTAATAATAGAGCACTTATGAAGTAGAACTATATTTGTATAATATGTGTGTTGTTATACAATTGTAAGATAACATACATACATACACACACACACACACACACATTAGTTACATTCTAGACACATTATTGAAATGTACAATACTGGGTATATAATTCACCACCTAGAGAAAAAAATCAATATCCAAAGCATAAATTCAATGCAATAAATTCTGTGATTAAAAGTATGTCACGTCGGGCGTGGTGGCACACGCTTGTAATCCCAGCATTTGGGAGGCTAAGACCAGAGGATCCGGGTTCGTGGCCAGCCTCAGCTATCTAGTGAGGTACTCCGCAACTTAGTGAGATCCTGTTTCAACATAAAGAATAAAAAATAAGGCTGGGGGCGTAGCTCGGAGTAGAACACCCCTGAGTTCAATCCCCAGTACCGCAAAAAAAAAAAAAAAAAAACTATGTCAGAAGTATGAATAAAGAATGGAACAGCTCACTTTGTTTCAAAGTCAAACTATATTTTCAAATGTTTGTATTTTTGACAGAAAAATGACATTCTGCTAGAAATCTATAAGTGTTAATAAATGGGAAGGACATTTCATGGAAGGTGAATGTGCATGGTCAAAGGTCAGAAAAGGTATGTGTTCTGAAAATGGTGTTTAATTTTCTGTGCCTAGAGAAGTAGCTCTAGGCACAGAAATCAGCTGCAGGGCAGCAGCTGATCACCACTACTAAGAGGAAGATAGACAATGCTGTGAAAAGTTTTAATACCAAGCTAGGAACTGTAGACACTACTTTCCACACCAAGGAGGTTATTCCATCATGGCGATCCATGATTGTGCTTGGCAAAGAAAATTTTAGTTGATATACAAAAATTTAATTTAAAGACAAATAAAGGAAGAAGATAGTGAAAAAATTTAGAGAGCTATTATATTATTGCATCCAAAAGAAACAATGTCTTTGGAATAAAAGTTATGAAATTACTATAGGGATAGATGGGATACTGAGAAAGACTTTTCACAAAGTATTTCAGCGGGTTTGTGGGAAAAAAAATAAACTCAATGTTTAGAAAAGGTTATTTTTCTCATCTAGATACATATTTTTACAAAAATTAGTGGTGTTAAAAATGTACAATTTGGTACACTACTGATTATGGGGAACTTCAGATGTCACACATGTATGTTTAGCACAATGTTATACATATGTATGTGTATATGTATAGCACAATGAAATTCCATATGTCTATGTATAGGACAGTGCTATATATATATACAGACAGTGCCCAAATTATGGTGGTTCAATTTATTCATTATGATGGCATGGCAGCAGTCTTCATTCAGTAGAAAGTGACTTTGAATTCAGAATTTTGATCTTTTCCCAAGCTATGGGTATGCAGTCTGTTTCTCTCACATGCTGGGCAGCAGCAGGCACCACAGCTCCTAGCCAGCCATGCAATCATGAGGGCAAACAACTGATACTCTACTATTTCTCATATTGCTAAACTCTGATGTCCTGCAGGTTAGGTATGTTAAATTCCTTCTTGGTGTTCAGTATTTTCATCTTATGATGGTTTTATCAGTACCTAAACCTGTCTTAAGGAGCATCTGTATAATATCTAAATGCATGCACGTTTATATACTTCTGTATTTGTACAATGTGCTTCAAGAATGTATTTTATTAAATAATCCTAATGTAGTCTGTTGAGACAATGCATTTTATCATTGCAGGTTATTGGGTTGCAAAATTTCTTGTAAAGGGCAATCAATATGTTACTCATGTTAAATCCAAATTTTTGTTCATCATTTTTATGTGGCCATATATTACCCTTCTATACATTATTCTGTTGCACAATGCTATTTTATTAATGAGATGATGGAATACTCTCAATGATGATAAAAATGCAAAATTAGAATTTGATTTGATTCTTAGGGAATGAGATCAATTCAAGAATCCAGAGAGAGCACAAGGGCATTTCAGGTGAAGAGAAGAGTAGCTATATTATTATAAATTGTACATGTCTTGTTGATTTATGTAAATTATAGCTCAAATATATCTGAGCCATATGTTTAATATTATACTTTAAGTTTGTATTTATTATAATTACACATTTTAACAGTAATAGAAATTTTGAAAACAAAACTGAAGCAAAAAGTAGTCCAATCTTAAAACTCATACGTAATTATAGCTACATTTTAATTCAATTGTTTTTATTTTACCTAATTGTAATTATACAAAATGACTTATTATATCTTGATTTTTAACATAGAATCATTAATTAAAATTAAAATACCACAATTTATTTCCAGATTCCCTTCCCAGTACATATTCTCATATGAACAACTTAGATTCTTTTTGCCATTGTTAAATGTTCTCCATATAATACTGGTATGTACCTATTATTGACTAAAAATTAACAGAAGTGCCTGTCAAAGTCCTACTCATCCTCTGGGATGTGAGCTCTCTTTCTACATTTTAAACACAACTTTCTGAAACACCAACCAATAGGAGGCAAGCTTTCTCGATTCTAAGTAACAGAAAATTGCTGAAATTCTTACTATGCTTTCCATAATTTACTGATTAATTTGTAAGCTGCTGAAGCACAGGATCTTGGTCTGTTTTACACATTAGATGTTCTCAATATGTCCAAAGAATATAAGATGCACATGATCATCAGATTGGCATCCCTCCATATATAAATTTTTGTACAAATGCACAGAAAGAAATCTATTTGCATATCACTTCCATGCACTACATGTTATATTTAAGAACAAGTGGTAAAATATTAGAAACTATTTGGTAAGGTTAAAATCCTCATCCAAAACATTTAAATTATAAAGAAAAAATGCAAATTTTAGGTTAAAATCATCATCCAAAACATTTTAATTGTAAAGAAAAATACAAATTTTGAAGAATTGGCTTTATTAATTTTATTTTATGAAGAACCAGTAATCATTGTTAGTGACATTGAAAACTGTAATGTTACTATTATTAGTCTAACCCACATAATTTATCATTGTGGATAATTCTAGGATTATAGTTAAAATTATAGTTGCAAATTCTGTTTGTTATTTTTTCATTATCTTTATGAGAACTAGGTTTCATAAACTGTTGCATGTGGAGTTTCACCTTTATATTATTTTATTCCCCTATATGAGTTTTAGCAACATGGTACATGCAAAAATATTTCACCCCCTAGAATAATTTTTTTATTTTGAAATGGTACATAATAGGGCCTCAACAATTATTCAAAATGATATTTCTCAAAAATCTATCTGCCAAGCCGGGCGTGGTGGCGCACGCTTGTAATCCCAGCATTCGGGAGGCTGAGACCGGTGGATCCGGGTTCGCGGCCAGCCTCAGCTACCTAGTGAGGCACTCCGCAACTTAGTGAGACTCGGTTTCAAAATTAAGAATAAAAAATAGGGCTGGGGGTATAACTCGGAGGTAGAATGCCCCTGAGTTCAATCCCCAATACCGCAAAAAAAAAAAAAAAAAAAAAAAAAAAAAATCTATCTGCCATATTCTTACCTACCTTTAAAAATAATTGTAGGACATCATGTATGATTGCTTTTTTGTTCTGGCTATATGGGCATTCATTATAAGCAGAAAGTAAAAGATAAGTGTATATGCTGTAGGAAATCCATTCTTTAATGTAGTCCACATTAAGGAAATTCTGATAGCAAAATAAACTACAATGATTGTGTAAGTCCTTCTCAAAATGCTTCCTTCTTTTTTTTTTTTTTTTTTATGGTGGTTTAAGACCTTCACAGCAAAAATAAAGTAAAGGTGAATAAACAAAGTTAAAAACATCTTCTAGCAAAATAGAATATTGCTATGCTCCATGAGAACTTGTGAGTGGAAATTGCCTGTTTAAAACTTTTTTTCACATTAAAAGAAATAACTCTGGATTGAGGCTAAAAATGATAATACAAAGACTTTCCAGAAAAATAGATGTTGTAAAGATTTTATAGCTAAGGGTGAAACATAAATCTTGGAGGATCTATTGTGATCTAAAGGAGTTACTGCAAGATAGCATTATTAGTGTATGCTATGAAGTAAAACTGGACCAGAGTAAAACACTTTGAAATGACTTTGGAAAAAAGTATTCTAATATGAATTGAAGTAAGAATTCTAATATAGTAGAACTATTTGATATTATGGATTAGATTCTTCACAACACATTTGGAAGTCATTTGCCTAGTACTTTTATTTTTAACTACTTACTGTATTATCAGTGAAATATAACCATCAGTAATCAAAGTCAAAGGCCACTGGAAAAAAAAAAAAAACTGGAGTTTACTGAAAATTGCTTTACCACCCATTACTTATATTTCATATTATATGATCAATAATTATTTGGTAAAAGATGAAATCAAGCTTGTTTGATTCTCACAAACAGGTGCATGTATTTACTTTTCCACTTGAATTTCTAGTATTTGTCTTATAATTAATATTTCCCCCAAAATAACTCCTGATTTACATACTGTGGCTCCTGTGCCCCATTTTAGCAAGTGGCATAATCATATTATCATCCATAAACTCAAGAAAAACAAAAACAAAAAACATTTTCATTATAGTACTTTATCTTATCTCTCTCAACCAATTCTATCAGTTTCCCCTAAAAATATACTTCAAAGCCTTTGCCTCTCTCTCTCTCCATTGGATAACCTTAAGAAAGCAACATACTTTGAGTCCTAAACCACTTTATTTTATTTTATTTTATTTTATTTTTTTGCTGATAAACAGATGTTTAAAGATACAATGCAAGTCACAGAGGTGACTACAGAGACTTTTTCAAACTATAATCCAGGAATATATAACCATGCAGCACAAATCTGAAATAAACAGATTTCTTATCACAACTATCCTGAAAACTTTGCAACCCTTCTCTCCAAAATAACCCTAACCTCACATGAAAACAATTACCATTGAGGGGACCAGAAATCTAGCTTTGTGGTTAAAAATAAAAACTAAAGGAAAGATGGCAATTCAAATGGCTAGCTAGTAAAAATAAGAAATTCAGTGCCCTTCTCTTTTGCTCTTCTTACTCTTGCTCTTCTTGTCTCTTTTCTTCAGTCCATCCATGTTAGCTCTCAGGAGGTTGGAATAAGCCATCTGAAACTTATTCACTTCCCTGAAGCTCACCACAGTGCTAATCTTCTTTTTCCCATCAGTAGCTCTCAGCAGACACTTGTTGTCCGAGTACTCACTGCTGTCCACAGAACCCTTCCTTGGTATGGGTTTAGTGCAACCATCATACTTCTTCAAGGTGATGTACACACTGCCCGACTGCCTGCACTTCTGGAAGAGCCTGGTCAGCTCCGTCAAGAACTGTTCGCTCTCGAGAAGAACCATCGCTGTGTTTCCCTAAACCACTTTAAATAACCTGCAAAGCTTATCTTTAACTTAGAACTTTGTCATCTGTACTCCATAGATTGCAAGAAATGCTATCTAACAATGATTGACAAATGAGTAAAATAGGTATGTTTAAAAATATCTGTAGCTTTCCATGAATCATTGAATAAAAATACCTCTGACTTCGGTTGACTAGATCTTAATTGAAGTCTCTTTTGATTCTCTCTACAACCTCCTTTTCATATACTGACCTTGTATCTGCCTGTCCTCCAGCTGGTTGACTTTCTTTGCATTGTTTAAATATGCAATGCTTTTTCTACTTCAGGATCTTTGAGCAAATTTCCTCAAGTTTTAGTCTCAGTTTAAAATGCTTCCCCAAATACCTTGAGATTTGCATGGTTGACTAGCTCTTATTATTCTTTCTCTCATGGTACTGAGGATTAAACTTACAACCCCACACATACTAGCAAGTGCTCTATCACTGAGCTGCATCCCCAGCCATTTTTATTTTTTATTTTGAGACAAGGTTTCACCAAATTGTCCCGGCATGTCTCAAAATTGTGGTCCTTATGCCTCATATTCCTCATATTCTAGAGAAGTTGAGATTATAGATGTGTGCCACCATTCCCAGCTCAAGAAATCACTTGAGAGTCCTTCTCTGACCATGCGCTATAAGTCAGTTCATTAAACACTATTGGATTCTCCAAATTTATAAGATATAATGATCAGATACTTTTATATGTACTTACTTATCTATTTATTGTCCAACACTCCACTATATATGAGTTCCACAAAAAATATAATTGCCATGTCTTAAAAGCAAGCTACCCCCCCCCCCAGAATAGTACAGAGGATGGATGGGTAATTATTCAAAATGTTTCTGATGGATATATTTCCCTTTGAGGTAGTACTAACACTGTGATTATTTATTTATTTATTTCCATTTAGTTCTACATTTTTTGCACCTTTGCAGCTCTTTTGTACTTGTATATTTACAGTTTTTTTTTAATTTTAGTGTTTATCATGCAGAAGGCAACACAATACCTGACTTCAAACTATACTACAAAGCTAAAGTATAAAAAATAGCATGGTATTGGAACAAAACAGACACAAAAATCAAAATCAATGAGACAGAATAGAATATTCAGAAACAAATCCATATGTTTATAGCCATTGATTTTTGACAAAGGGACCAAAAATATAGACTGGAAAAAAGATAGCCTCTTCAACAAATTGTGTTGACTCAATTTAGGAAGGTTATATGTATCTAGAAATATTGCAATTTCTTCTAGATTTTCCATTTTATTGGAGTACAGTTTTTCAAAGTAATTTCTGATGATCCTCTGTATATCTACACTGTTGGTGGTAATAAGACCTTTTTCATCTCTTATTTTGGTAATTTGGGTTGATTCTCTCTTTCTTTTGGTTAGCTTGGCCAATGGTTTATCAATCTTGTTTATTTTTTCAAGAAACCAGCTTTTGGTTTTGTTGGTTTTCTGTTCTGTTTTTTTATTCTCTACTTTATTAATTTTTGCTCTGATTTTCATAACTTCCTGTCTTCTACTGGCTTTGGGGTTAGACTGTTCTTATTTTTCAAGGGCTTTGAGCTGTGTCAACTGACTAATAGCAATCAAAGAGATAGAAACAGCAATAAAGAGTTTACTATCAAACAAAAGCTCAGAACCAGAAGGTTTTCCAAGTGAATTTTAGAAAACATTTAAAGAAGATCAACTATTCCGTGAAATAGAAAGAAACAGTACCCTCCCAAACACATTCTATGAAGCCAACATCACATTAATGCCAAATACAAATAAAGACAGCTCAAGAAAAGAAAAATATAGGCCTATATCCTTGATGAACTTAGATACAAAACTGCTAAACAAAATATGACCAATTCACATTCAAAACTACATTAAGAAAATTATACACCATGATAGGTTCATTCCAGGGATGCAAGGCTGGTTCAACATACAAAAACAATTCATATAATTCACCACATAAACAGAATCAAAGACAAAAATCACATGATCATCTCAATTCATGCTGAAGAAGCATTTGACAAGATCCAACATCTATTCATGCTAAAAGTACTGCAGGGAATTGGAATAAAAGGAACATACCTCAACATCTTAGAGGGAATGTACAATAGACCCAAACCAACAGCATATTAAATGGTGGAAAACTGCAAGAGTTCCCACTAAAAACATAACAAGGCAAGGATGTCCATTATCACCACTTCTGTTCAATATAGTACATGGGACTCTAGCCAGAGCAATAAGGCAAGAAAAGGAAATCAAAGGGATAAAAATAGGAAAAGTAGGACTAAAACTATCCCTTTTGGGAGATGACATGATATTATACTTAGAAGACCCAACAAAGTCAATCAAAAAACTTATAAAACTCATCAACAAATTCAGCAAAGTGTCTAGATACAAAATTAATCTTAAGAAATCAGAAGCTTTCCTGTATGTCAACCATAGATCCACTGAAAAAGAAATCCAGAAAACAATTCCACTCACAATAGCACCCTGAAAAATAAAATACTTAGGGATAAACCTAATCAAGGAGGCAAATGACCTCTATAAGGAAAACTATAAAAAGTTGAAAAAAGAAATCAATGAAGATCATAGAAGATGCAAAGATCTTCCATGCTCTTGGATAGGCAGAATAAATAACATCAAAATGACCATCCTCCCAAAAGTGATCTACAGATTGAATGCAATACCCATTAAATTACCAAGGTAACTCCCCAAAGAATAGAAAAATCAGTCCTTAAATTCATTTGGAA
This sequence comes from Graphiurus murinus, assembly GCA_004027655.1. Taxonomy (NCBI): domain Eukaryota; kingdom Metazoa; phylum Chordata; class Mammalia; order Rodentia; family Gliridae; genus Graphiurus; species Graphiurus murinus. Next base: position 32,779 of record PVLC010004159.1, read on the forward strand.
CAACAAAAAGCCTAGAATAGCCAAAGTAGAACTATGCAGGAAGCATAACAATAGCTGACTTCAAACTCTACTACAAAGTCAGAGTAATAAAAACAGCATGTTATTGGCACAAAAACAGACACATAGACCAATGGAGCAGATTAGAAGATTCAGAAACAAACCCACATGCTTACAGTCAATTGAGTTTTGACAAAGGAGCCAAAAACATACACTGGAAAAAAGGTAGCCTCTTCAACAAATGGTGTTGGCAAAACTGGATAACCATATGCAGGAAAATGGAACCAAACCCTACTTTCTCACCCTGCACAAGAGTAAACTCAAGATGGATTAAAGACCTGGAAGTCAGGTCAGAGACCTTGCAGCTACTTGAAGAGGCTACTTCAACACATAGGCACAGGTAAAAACTTTCTCTACAAGACCCCAAAAGCACAAGCAGCTCAAAGGAAGATCAATACATGGGATTGCACTAAACTGAAGAGCTTCTGCACAGCAAAGGAAACTGTCAAGAACCTCAACAGAGAGCCCACAGAGTGGGAGAAATTTTTTGCCAGCTACTCTTCTGATAGAGGACTAATATCTAGGATATACAGAGAACTCAAGAAACTACAGCTAAGAAAATAAGTAACCCAATCAAAAAATGGGCACAGGATCTAAATAGACACCTCACAAAAAAAGAAATACAAATGACCAATAAATGTATGAGGAAATGTTCAACATCATTAGCAATCAGAGACATGCAAATCAAAACATCCCTGGCCCCAATTAGAATGGCAATCATTAAAAACACAAACAACAACAAATACTGGCAAGGGTGTGAAGAAGTTGGAACCCTAATACATTGTTGGTGGGATTGCAAACTAGTGCAACCACTTTGGAAAACAGTATGGAGGATCCTCAGATGAATGGGAATGAACCTACCATATGATCTAGCAGTACTACTTCTGGGTATCTATCCAAAAGAATGGAAACAAAACTATCAGACAGATACATGTGTATCTATGTTTATAGCTGCACAATTCAAAATTGCCAAACTATGGAACCAGACAAGATGTTCATCAACAGATGAATAGATTACAAAGCTATGTGATATGTAATCAATGGAATTTTACTCAGCCATAAAGAAAAACAAAATCATGTTATTTGCATGGAAATAGAAATGGAAAACATTATGTTAAGTGAGATTAGTCAGTCACAAAATGTAAAAAATTGTATACTCTCCCTAATATGTGGAAGCTAGGGAGAAAATGGGGCATAAGAGGGACTCCAGATGAGGAAGGAGAAACCTTAGGTGAACAAAGAAGTTGACTTAACTAAAGATAATGGGGGTCACCCTAATGCATATGATGTACTTTCACAAATATATCAAAGTCAATCACTAATTTGAACCTGAGAAGGAGGAAAGGCAAGGGAGTGGGGCAGGAATTGGGGTAGGGTTAAATGAGAAATTTGTGCATGTTTGCCTTTATAAGCTTGTACCTAACAAAGATGTATGATTACAATGCACCAATTAAAAAATAAAATAAAATAAATGGTGTTGGAAAAACTGGTTAACCTTATGCAGAAAAACATCCCACACATGAGTCAATTCAAGAAGGATCAAAGACCTGGAAATTAGACCAGAGACTTTGCAGCTTTTTCTAAAGGGCAAAGGTCCAACCCATCAACTCATAGGCACATAGGTAAGTAGTTTGTCAAAGGCCCCAAAGGCACAAGAAACTAAAAGAAGAATCAATATGTAGGTTTGTATTAAACCAAAGAGCGTCTGTGCAGTGAAGAAAACTATCAAGAATCTCAACAGAGAGCCCACAGGATGGGAAAAAATTTTGCTAGTTACTCCTCTGATAGAGGACTAATATCTAGAATATAAAGAGAACTCAAGAAACTCACCACTTTAAAAATGCAAATAGCCAATAAATGTATTAAAATATTTAACATTATTAGCAGATAGAGAAATGAAAATAAAAACTCCATTGAGAGTTCACCTAACATCAACTAGAATGACAGTCATTAAAAACACAAACAACAAATGCTGGCATGGGTATAAAGAAGTAGGGATTCTATTACGTTGTTGGTGGGATTGCAAATTAGTGCAACAACTTTAGAGAGCAGTGTGGAGGATCAAGAAGAATGGGAATGAACTTGCCATATGATCCAGCAATATCACTTCTGGGTTTCTACCCAAAAGAATGGAAACCAAACTACCAGATTAATGCATGCATATCTGTGTTTATAGTGCCCAATTCACAATTGCCAAACCATGGAACCAGTCAAGATGTCCATCAATAGATAAATGGATTATAAAACGATGGAATATGTACACAATAGAATTTAACTCAGACATAACGAAGAACAAAATCATGTCATTTGTAGGGGAATGGATGGAATTAGAGAACATTATGCTAAATGAGATTATTCAGTCACAAAAAACTGAAATGTCAGATGTTCTCCCTAATATGTGGGAGCTAAGAAGAAAATGGGACATAAAAGTAACTCCAGACAAAGAAGGAGAAACCTTAGATGAGTAAAGCAGGGGAACTAACTGAGGGTGATAGGAGGGGGAAGAGGGAAACATCTTAATGCACATGATATACATTCACAAACATATCAAAGTCACTATACTGAACATGAGAAAAAGGGAAGGGTGAGGTAACGGGGTGGGAATTGGGGAAGGGCTAAATAAGTGATGTGTTAATGTCTCTACTATCCTGTAACTCATCTAGAAGTATGATTACACATAGGCACAGGTAAAAACTTTGTCAACAAGACCCCCAAAGCACACGCAAGACAAAGGAAGATCAATACAAGGGATTGCATTAAATTGAAGAGCTTCTGTGCAGCAAAGGAAACTATCAAGAACCACATTTTTCATTTAACCCTTGCCCAATTCCCGCCCTAATCCCTCTCCCTCTCTACTTCTCAAGTTCAGTTTAGTGATTGACTTTGATATGCTTGTGAAAGTACATCATGTACATTAGGGTGTTTCCTGTGCCCCGTCCTCATCACCTTCAGTTAAGTCACCTTCTTTGCTCATCTAAGGTATCTCCTTCTTCATCTAGAGTCCCTCTTATGTTCCACTTTCTCCCTATGTTCCACATATTAAGGAGAACATACAATGTTTTACTTTTTGTGACTGACTAATCTCACTTAGCATAAGGTTTTCCAGTTTCATCCATTTCCCTACAGATGATATTATTTGGTTCTTCTTTATGGCTGAGTAAAATTTCATTGTGTATATATCCCATATTTCTGTAATCCATTCATCTATTGATAGACATCATGACTGACTTCATAGTTTGGCTGGGTATCTACCCAAAAGAATGGAAACCATACTATCAGACTGATGCATATGTATCTATGTTTATAGTGGATGCTTAGTTTTACAAGGCAAAAAGCATGGTATTAAAAAGCTAAGCTTCTGTTAAGGTAATAATAATAAAAAACAAGTAGTAGTAAATTAAGTATAAAAATTTCATTTGTTGAATGAAAACTTTTCAAACTCATAAGGTTTTTTATGATTAAGGTAATTATTATAATATTTAGGAAAGCTGGTATAAGAAGTGCTTAGCAAAATTTTCTAATATAAATTGAAAAGAAAATAAGCAAATATACTTAAAATACATATAACATAGTCTGTTTTTCAATTATTTTATGCACTTTTATTGGTGTATAATAGTCTCACATAGTAATGTAGTTCAGAGGAATAGTGGCATACATGCACACAGCACTTTGTGAGTTTCCCCCAAGTTTCATTAGATGAGAAAATAAATTTTAAAAATGTGTGTTAGTAGATAGCTCTGATTACAATTGGGTGTGGAAAAAGAATAATTGGGGGATAATAAGTATGAGGTAAGGAAGAGTAAAGTATGAAGACTGAGCACTAGGATTTGTTCTTAGAACTGTCAGTTGTCAGTCTGGCTTCTTACAATGGCCCTATAACATTAAGGATATTACCCCCATTATGCAGTAGTAGAAAGTGATATTGGATCAGTTAACTCAAGGTAATAAATTACAAATTTAGTAGAAGTTGAAGAATTAAAATCTAAATAGTCTATCTCCATGCTTAACAATCCTACCAAAACTTCAAATTACAAGTAAAAACAGACAAAATCAAAATAATTTTAAATATGCATTAGAAACATTTATAGAAATTAAGATAAATTTTCTTTAAAAATTATAAAGAGCTCATTCCATTGAAAGCAAACATACAAAACAAAAACAGTGGCATTTCAAGAATGATGATAATCCCCAGCTATTTAAAATAGCACACATTTCCAGCTAAAAGCAGCCAGAGTTATTTGGAAGCTCAGCTTATTCCAAGTCTAGGTGGTGATATAAAGAATGAGCTTGATTGATATGGTAGAAAACAAATGAGTTTTCAAACTAGTGCCTTCACAATAAAAAATACTGGAATTTCCACTGGCAAGAGATGGGGGAATAATATGAACAGAAAAAGATTAATGCTATAAATGGGTATATGTGCATCATGTGTGTGTGTGTATGTGTGTGTGTGTGTGTGTGTGTGTGTGTGTGTGTGCATGTAGCATAAAGTCATAGTTTTCAAAAGAGCAAAAGAGAACTATATTTAGGGAGAGAAAATTAACATATGTGAAAAATTTAGAACACATTTTTAGGCTGCATTTTTATTTTTCTCACTCTTAAATGTATCTATTCTCACTTTCCATGGATAGTCTTCCTTTTAGCAACTATCTGCATGAAATTTGTACATAAAATTTTATAGTACCCTACCTGCTTTTACTTTACTTTAGACATATCATTCTCTGAACCATGGGCTGGATATTTTTGCTGTATTGCCAACTTAAAAATCAACTCTAGGACTTGGTGGCGCACGCTTGTAATCCCAGTACTTGAGAGGAAGATTTTATGTTCTCGGCCAGCCTCAGCTACTTAGTGAGGCCCTCTGCAACTTAGCGAGACTCTGTTTCAAAATAAAGAGTAAAAATTAGGGCTGTGGATATAGCTAGGAGGTAGAATGTCTCTGGGTTCCATCCTCAGTACTGAAAAAAACAAATCAACTCTAATTTTGTTCAAAGATCAGATCCCAACCCCTCACTCCACCCCCTGTAAATTCCATTGTTGTGGGATGATGAATCTCAGAAATCAACATTTTCAGCTAACTTTCCTAAGAATTGCTGTTTAATAAAGTGTTTGAAAATTCAAAGCTTGTCCTTAATTATACAATGGTCAAGAAAAGAGTTTTATTGTCCTAAAATGAAAACAGAAGTAGAGAACATTTCTTCATAATCTGAGAAAATTCTCCAAGCTAGCTAACCAGTTAAAGAGTTCAGTTCCTTTTTTTTAATAATCTAGAATTTTTATCTTTTATTTTAACTGGTAAGTCTATGAAATTTTCTAAATTTACTTTTTAAATACAGTATTTTTCATGTGAGGTCATTGAGAAAGGTCTTTTTTTAAAGAAAAATGAAGATGTATGTCAGAAACTATATTTATCATATACAGGTAAAATATTATATTATTTGTTTATCAAGATAGTAGATTGTGAATCTATATAGAAAAGTTTACAAACTTGTTATTCTACAAACTTGTTATTATATATTTAGTATATAAATATATTTAGTATATAAATATATTTAGTATATTTAGTATAATTTCCTTTGGATTAAAAGATTCAAAACAATGAAAATTAAGACTATGTCTGGTATAATTCAGCTACTTTTTATGGAATAAAGAAATTATATATTTAGTATAATATATGTACATATAATATATGTAAATATATTATACTAAATATAATATATGTAAATATATTATACTAAATATAATATATGTAAATATATTATACTAAATATATAATTTCTTTATTCCATAAAAAGTAGCTGAATTATACCAGACATAGTCTTAATTTTCATTGTTTTGAATCTTTTAATCCAAAGGAAATTATTTATTTGGAAAATAAAGTCTTGGGAAACTATCATCAGGGACTAGATCTAAAATTATTGGTAGATTCAAATTCTGAGAAATACATTATTTGCTGGTGCATTTTCCTTCATTTTCTTCTTTAAAAATTGAAATATGTTTGTATGCATATCATCTGTCTCTCAAGAAAAGTTTATTTCACATTATATGCTATTAAATGATGCTCATCTAATTCTTAAATGGAATTCACTAAAGAAAAGAGACAAGAAGCCAGACAGGTTAGAAAATATCTGCACATACATCACTCAGCTAGCCACTGAAATGAAAAATCCTCATCTTGGCAGATGAACAGCCTGGAGGTTGTTCAGTTTGTCATAGTGGATAAAGGCTTTTCTAGCATACTGTATTAATTTTTGCACAGCAATGGCAAAGGATGGATTTAATATTTTACATGAACCCAGAGCACCATACATATTTTAAAGATTTAAAGAATTCCCTTGAATAAACTCAAGGGTTTGTTTTTGTCCTTTTGTCTGATAATATTTTTACTTAGTATATTTAATGGGAGCATAATATTTACCAAAGTTTCTAGTAAACAGTGTGAAAGAGGAAGAACCCATAGAAAAAGAAGTCAAGCATTAGATGGCAAACAAGGTGACACATTAGTTCCTCATGACACATCAAGCACAAATATTACTAAAAAAGACCCAGTTACAAGTCTTTGTAGTCCAACGCCCAACTCTATTCTATTCTATAAAGGGAATTGTTCTCCAGGGGCATCTACTGAAAGCGTGTACAAAAGAAATGAGGTTAGTTTTATTAATTTACTTTCTTCACAACTGAATAGCCATAGCTTTATTCTTTCATCCCCCTTGGCACTACTTTGTTCCTTTCCTTAATAACAGTAAATGTGAAAAATCAGGATTTGTTTTATTCAGCTTCATTTCACTGGGAGTGCTGTAGGGAGATGAGATTTGAAACTATTCACCATAATGTATAGGAGATCTGGATTCACTTTACTGACGATGCGTTATCATTGTAAATGGATCACTTTGGGATGTACGACTTTATTAGAGCATTAAGTCTTGAACTCCTGACTCCCTTTGAGTGGCACTGGAAATTGTTTGGGAAGAGTTGCTGAGATGTATATGTGGCATTCCGTTTTTCAGTGTTCTGTTGTCTGTGTAAATAGAGCTTATTGGCAGATATAGTTATATCAATAAAAAGATAATAAATACATAATACATAAATATAAATTTTATTACAGAAAAATGAATTCACATGAATCAGAATACCTTAAATGAAACTTTTCGACTAGCACACCACTTCTCCAATGTAGGTGCTCAGAATAAAATGACAAATAAATTGTTTTAGATATTTGCTCATATCATGCTGTAACATGGGAACTTAACAATAAAGATGTGAGGTGTATGTGTGTGTGCACACACATGTGTGTATATACATATATATATGTGATATACATGTCTAGGCATATATACATACATACTATACATATTTTTGCTAAGAAAAAGAACAAAGCAATAAAATAAATGTTGAGATACGCTTTAAATTGAGAAATTGGTGGGACATTTGTTTGGGAAATAACATTTAAGCTGACAAAGTTTAGATTAAGTCACCCTTGCAGAATAAAGGAAGAATATACAGCCTAAAAGCAAAGACTTATTATTAGATGGAAAATGTAGATAAAATACTTTCAAAGGCAGGCTTTTAGAAATAAAAAACAGGCAGTTGAAAACTTTCAAAGCAAAGATTAAGGGATTAATAACGAACAAAATGGTAAAAGAGAAAAAGAAATACAAGGATATCAGTAAGTTTTATATTTATGTAACTGTACTCCTCAAGGAAAGGGGAGAAATAATGTAAAAAAAACACACTATTTTAAAAAATACTAAAATTTTAAAAAATCTACCAAGAATATCAACCCAGTTTCTAAAAGTTTGGTGAAATTGAAGTGCTGTTATATTATAGACCTACAGAGGAAAAATCTTAAAATAGTTAATTAGACTTATTTAGTTAAAGTAATTAGATAAAGTAGTCAACTACTTCGATTTAGTCAGAACAATAAATAATATACAGCAGCAATGATATAAGAAAAACATCTACATTCTCAACAAAATAATTGCATTTGAAAGATAATTGGGTGAGTTTCTTAAAATTCCTGAGTAATTTTTATTTACTGAAAAGAGGGCAGTAAGCCAGTAAGTTGAGGTATCTATGACCCAAGTACATAGGCCTATGTTTATAAAATGAAATAACAAACAGCAGACTTAATGAATAACAATTATTCCTAACAACAAAGACATTTCTTATGAACATATATTTTATTAAAAGAAGAAAGAAGCTAACTCTGAATATTTTATGATGCTGTTCACAGAAAGTTTCAAAACTAGCAGTACCAATTTATTTTGTAAGTCAATATTATGATTACATGTTTTAGAGTGAATAGCTACTGAGGGAGCTTTCTGGGGTTTTGATGGGCATTTTGGAGTCTGATAACATTATTTCATGTTCATTTGTTAAAAATTTATTAAGCTTCTCTGAATCTATGGTGTAGTTTAACAATATTTAGAATTCTAAAGAAAGAATTCTTATGTTTATATTTCATGTTTTTATCAAGCAAGAAGTGTTTCAATCTGTTACACATTGCTTAGAATTATTCATAATATTTTTTCTGGTCAAAAGTCATGGATATTTGTAAACTATAGCTAAAGTATTCTCGATAACTATTAATAGGATAAAGATTGTCTCTTCAATCCTATAGAATAGTGAAAAATAATGGTAATTTTAGCAAGTGAAACCTTATTTTAGTGCCTGAATGCATTATAATTTATTTTGCTAAGTTAATATGCTTGATTTGTTTGTATTCAATATTTTTTGTTCTTACTCTTTCCTTTTTCTTTTATCAGGTTTATACAAGACACAGTGTAAATATTGTATCTTTCTATAATTTTTTTTGTTTTCGAAATATATTGCATAAAAAATACTATCTATTGTAAATAAATTCTAGTCACCTCAGCCAGACTAATACCTATACTCTATGACATTAGGCTTGAATATTTCCATAAACTTTGTTTAAAAGTCTACTTATGACATTCTAAATGTTTGAATAATTTTTAATGCTAGCCTTTGAAAATTAAAACTATGATTAGATTTTATTAAATTTGTGTTATGAGATTATTGTTAAGTTTGTAAATGTTTCTAGATTGTTTTTGTTTTCCGGCATAATTTTTTATGTTACATATTTATTTGGAAATTATGTGTATTATGTTTTTTGGGTGGCATGTCTACTTTTTGCTGTGTCTATTTTGATGAACCTGAAATTATCTTTTCTTTTTACCATTTGAAATTTCTACTATGTTTGGACATTTACTTATTTCTTCCTAGTTTATCTTTTACTTTCTATGTTCTTCCATACATTGAAAACTAAGTCAAGCTGACCTTCTATTAAATGACATATCTCAAACATTGATCATATTATCTACCCAACCAAAAATTTAGTTATCTGTAAATTAATAATTTTAGCTATCTAATAACTTTATGTTAACAGTATTGCCATCTTACTTTTTAAATTTAAACATTTATTAAAACTACCATACTCTTTTGTAAGAAGTGGCAAACAATTGTAAGCATAATATTTTCATCCATTAGTATGCGATAAATAAATTTGTATGAATATATTGTTTAACTTCATTAGCCTAATACTTTATACATATTTGAAAGTGTATAAGGAATAGTAAATAAAAACAAAATAAAATTGAAAATAGGGACTTGGAGTGCAGATCTGTAGTATGGATTTGCCTAGCATGTGTAGGCCCTAGGTTCAATATTCAGAACAACAAATGAATGAATGAATATATTAATTAATTAATTAATACATAAATATATAATAGACAAAAATACACTTTGTAAATTTCTGAAAACGATTTGAATTCTAACCTTTGAAAAATGGGTAAATGAACAATATGAAAGAAATAAGCCAAAACCAAACTGAAATGCTGTGCTAACACTATTTGTTATTCTCTTACACACTTATTACATAAAATAATATAATTTTTTTGAAAAATTATAATAGTTCTCTAATTTAGCATAAACAATTTCTCTGTATGTTTTCAAATAATGTGATTCAATTGTATTAGACATATTCCACAGTGTGTGTCTGAATAAGTTTTAATGTCATATGAAAAAATCTAATTCTTTGAACTATCAGCATTTCTAAAACTTAACTTTTGATATAAGTAGGCATTACTTTATCACTAAAGCATACTAATAATGAACAATCTCTGGAAATTTAAGTTCAGATTTTCTTATAATTCAAAATAAGCTTACTTAAAATTTACAGATATTGTGTAATAGAGAATGAATTTTGAGATTTACATACATGTTGCAAGAGAAAGTACTAACATATTTTCATCTCTGTCCAGAATACTTGTTAAGAAAAGTACTGGTTTTCATATGTGAGAATTGAAAGAATTACAAAACTAGTTTTTTCTCCCTTTTCACTAAATAACTTTGAGTGAAATGAATAGCCTTGACTAAGTTATTTCAGGAACCCTTGTGGCAATGTTATTTATTTATGATACTATTTCATACACAGAAACTCTAACAGCAATCATCTTTCCAGCAATTTCTGTGGTTCTATAGAATTAGTTCTCTTTTTCCATAGAATCCTCAGTGGGTGCACCTTAGACACAATTAACCAACTATAGAGCTGAAAAATACTGCTAGGTAAAAGATGAAGTATAGTAATTAGTTTTGCTTCTTACACTTTATAAAAGAAAGCTTACTATAGTTTAAAGTTACACAGAAAATACTTTTCTAAGATAACTAAGAATGCAATTTGTTTACTTTGTTAAATATGCTCCTAATATTATTTAAGTTTACCTATCAAGTACAAAAGAAGTCATATTAATATACAAACGCAGGTTAATTTTAAGGTTATGACCTTAAAATTATTACAAAGAGACCTATACAAGGGCCACTTTCAATATGTCATCACTGAATGATAGAAATTACTATTAGAGTCAGGTATGGTGGCAGGAGTTTGTAATCCCTGTACTTGGGAGTCTGAGACAGGAGGATTGCATATTCATGGCCAGCTTCTGCAACATCAGGCCCTCTGCAACTTACTGAGATCCTGTTTCAAAACAAACAATAAAAATGGGGTTAGAATACTCCTGTCCTCAACCCCCAATACCCTTCCCCCACCACCACCAAAAAAAAAAAAAGAAAAAAAAGAAAGAAATTCCCATCAGGTCACTGTGAGGCATCCATACTTCTTACCAGGTTCCAGAATCATTACTGGTGCTGTGCTGCAATTCCGCAGAGATGCTGCACTGTGTGAACATGGCTAGTTAAGCTAAACACACTCCCTGTATTACAATGGGCTTAAAACTTGCTTCTATTCAGTAAGTGGTACCTTTAGACTCAACTTGCCACTTATAATATTGAGAAAAGCTAAACACAATTAAAAAAATTTAAAAGCCTCTTTGAATGTCTTTGAGAACTACTAAGATAAGGAGAATTTGTGAGACTGATCTGGTAGAGAAATGATATTCAGAATTGTGAGTCAACATTTGACCATGTGTTCCTTTTAAGGAATCCATCATGTTTAAAGACAGTAGCTAAGAAGCTGTGGACTTGATCACAAACTTATTCAGACTTTTAGAGCTAGAAGGACAAAAATGAGAGTTCAGAGACTTCCTAGACTTTTAGTCTTCCCCTGAAAACACTATATACTAGGAATAATGACTAAGGAGAATAGACTGGCTCTCACAGATACTGAATATCATATTCAAATCTTATCAATTTACTATTGAAAAAATGTGTTCTAACGTTGCAAGTGACATTAGATTGATGAGTAGAAGCAAAACTGAATTTCTCCTGGAGTAAGATAGCATCATTCAATCTCAAATCATCATCAGTTTTTTTCAATGTAGTGTTTTATACTCAATTTAAAATATCCAGGAAAAGAGCCAGGTGTGGTGGTGCACGCCTGTAATCCCAGCATTTGGGAGGATTAGGCTGGAGGATCCCGGTTCCCAGCCAGCCGCAGCTACCTAGTGAGGCACTCCACAACTTAGTGAGATCTTGTTTCAAAATAAAAAATAAAAAATAGGGCTAGGGGTATAGCTCTGAGGTAGAATGCCCCTGAGTTCAATCCCCAGTACCACAATAAATAAATAGATAAATAAATAAATAAATAAAATAAAATATCCAGGAAAACCCAGAATTGACAAAGTAGTTCCCAGCAATAAGAACCATGCAGGAGGTATCATAATTCCTTACTTCAAATTATACTATAGAGCTATAGTAATTCAAATAGCAATGCATTGGGTCATAGACAATGGAACAGAATAGAAGATATAGAAACAAATCCACACAGTTTTAGCCAATTGATCTTCAACAAAGGGGCCAAACTTATTCTAGAGAAAAAGACTGTCTTTTTCAACAAATTTTCTGGTTATCTATTTGTAGAAAAATAGAACTAAATCCATACCTCTCACCCTGCACAGGAATCAATTTGAGATGGATTAAAGACCTGGAAGTTAGACCAGAGGCAGTGAAGCTACTAAAGGAGGGCATGTGTTCAACACTCCAACATAGTCACAGGTAGAAACTTCCTCAGCAAGACCCCAAAGCAAAGTACATCAAAACAAGAATGGGCAATTGAATTGAGTAGACACTTCACAAAAGACGAGATACAAATGGCCAATAGATACATGAAAAAATGTTCAACCTCAGGTGTTCATCAAAAGATGAATGGATCACAAAACTATGGGAAATACACACAACAGAATTCTACTCAGCAATAAAGAAGAATAAAATAATGTCATTTGCAAGAAAATGGAAGGACCTGGAGAACATTATGTTAAGGGAGATTAGCTAGTAACAGAAAGTGAAGGGACATATGTTTTCTTTAATATACAAAAGCGAGGGAGTAACTGGGATATCAGTGGGATTCCAGATAATGGAAGAGGAACCTCAGTGGAGCCAGGAAACTGTTCTAAGGGAAGGAGAGGGGGAAGACTGAGATTCATTATTGGAAATACTAACATTGACTATGTGTACATATGTGAAAATCCCAATATCAGTCTCAGTCCTCTATATGGGAAAGGGGGAAGAGGGGAGCGGGGTCAGGGGGAAATCAAGTGCTGTGTGCATGTATGTCAATGTCGACATGATTTACATTATGATGTGAGATGACAATGCACCAATAAAATCATATTAAAAAATAGCCAGGCAAAATAGAAAACAATGAGTGGTAAAAAAATTTGAGGGCACATTGAAGACATCAGTTAATGGAATTATCCTATAAGATATCTGTAATGTATGTGATTAATAAGTTCAAGGAATCACAGACAAGGTAAAATATTTCAGCAGACAAAGGAGCCTATAAATGTAATCAAATAAAAATTTTAGGGTATAAAATACAATAGTATGAATTAGGTACTAAATATATGGATAAATAGAAAATTAAAAACACATTCAAATAGAATTTTTAAATCTAGGCAAAATAAAACATTTATACCGAGGACAAAAGAGTTGTAAGTAGAGAAAATAGCATGAGATATGTAACATATAATGAAATATTCTAATATACATATAATTAAAATCCTAGTAATAGAAGACTGACAGAGTAGAACTGAACCAATATAAAAATAAATAATAATTACTAAGAATATCCAAAAACTTATACTTCATGATACAAACTTGGAAAGTACTGCAATCTCCAATGTGGGAAAACTAAAATCTATTACAACAAACCCCAGTGTAGTTGTTAATATACAATATATGCCACAACCTGATCTGATTTACTAGATTGATCAGATTTTCAGACTATGATATTGTATCTGCTGTTAACTGAAAATTGTCATTTTTCCTGCTAATTGCTCTGAGTCAATTTCTTTGAATATCACCAATATATAAGTAATCAATAAAAGTATATGTTAAAAAAAGAACTGATTCACTCAGGAGATCACTCTTACTTCAGAGTTGAAACCTTATTCAATGACCGACTAGCCTAGGTTATGGAGATAGTAAAGGCTGGGGTTCAAAACTTTGTCTAATGGTGGATCCAACTCAGTGGAGCAATTTGCAGCTGGGCTTCTTAGAAAGTCCGGCTGAAGTTAGAAAAGACTGTGATAACACAGTATCTATGCATCTGAGAAAATAATTCTATAAATTTTTATTAGATTGAATCTAGTAGTTGTATAATTGTTGAAACAAGAAGATACTAAATGATAAGTCATAACAATAGAATATATTTATTTCAGCAGAAGATTACAGTACACACATATTTTTAGGCAAAAAAAAGGCAATAGCATGTGTCTTTAGGAGAATTATTCTAAGTGTAATATTAGCATATGTTTTATAGAAAGAAAGGAAATGATACAGGAGGATAACTCAGATATTTAAGAAAAATGTAGGAGCAAAAGAACATCTAACTATATGGCAAAATTTTGTATATTGACTCTGAAAGAAAAAAATAAACTTGTGGTTATTCAGGATCTCTAAGAAGACAATATCAAGATAGGATTAAATATATGTGTAATTATATTAGGCTTATTGGGGGAAATAATGAGGGTGTCAGAAGAGCCACAGGCATCAAGCACAAGTTTTCACACATCCAATTACTTCAAATATAGGTCAAACTAGCCTGTTTTAAAAAAGCATTCAGAGTCAACTTCCTTTGCACTTTCTCTGAAATTATACCCAATATGTTAGTCACAGGCAAAACAAATCCTAAGGCTATGAGAGACCTCAAGTTGATGCTGCACATTGGCTCTATCCCAGATTCTGCTCTGTGCTGCTGGGCATCATCCCAAGACTCTAAAGCCCCACATCTAAATTATTTTTCCTGTGGGAGTTCCTTGCCTTTCTACCATTCTAGATCATGGCTCCACACCACCATCTCAGGGTAGTCTCTTGACACAGGGGGGATCATGTTATCTCTTATTGAAGACAGTTTTACTTCTTTTCTAATCTGAGTGCCTTTAATTTCTTTTAGTTGCCTTATTTACTGGCTACAAACTCCAGTAAAAATTTGAGGGTTGAACTTTTTCTCTCCTTCATTTTGTCACACAGGACCTCACATTCCATGGTCAAAGTTGCACACCAGCAAAGAAGCACAAGTACAAATGTGGTGAGGGAATGATGCCTGGATTTAGGACTATGTGAATATGCAAAGTACTTATGTCTACTTGTCTAAATGGCCTGAGATATCTAAAAGTTACTCCACATACTAAGACATAGAGCAAGATCCACTATGGAAACAAAAATAGCAATGATAGATAAATATAATTGGAATCCAGGCATACTTTGAAATCAATTAATACACTTGAAATAAGTCATGGATCAAACAATAAATAATTGGAAATTACAAGCCAATAATTAAGAGCAAAACAACCTATTAGTTATAATGTATAGGAAATTTGAGTACGCACTATAAAAAGGATAGTCTAATGACCAATAAATGACTTGATGTTTCTAGTTTAAGGAAAGGAAAAGAAAAACATATTATACATGAGATAATAGAGATTGGTATAGGTATATATTATCACATTCTGTAGACCATCAAATGTAACCATGGTAATCAAGTACTATGGCCTCACTGCAATCTACATTCCCAGGTCTTCTCTGTGTAAACTCCATAGCAATCTCTTGTGACTCTTTTGTTCCTCTTTTTTTTTTTCTTAACCACCTCTAAGTTGATTTTAAACAACTTGGGAAGTATGATCATATCTGGCACCTCCATCACACTTAATCTTTAATAAATGTATGAGTGTTAAAAAAAGTATAATGACATGCTTAAGAATATATTTTAAAATACTTGGGCAGATCATCCATATTTTATAAGGGCAGGCCACTGTCAAGGTGGAAGAAAGAAGACAGACAGCATCAAAGAACCCATGATCCAGATGGCCCATGCACTTTAATCCAGCTTCTTCCAAAAAATTTATGTTCATAAAAACATTCGTCTTCAATTTGTCAATTATATTTGTATCTTACTTTTGGTATTGGTTTGTTTAGATTAAATCTTCCATAAATTTTATTTTAACTAAAAGCACAGAGAAATTAAAATAAGTTAATGCCATCTTTAAGATCTTATTCACATTTTTTTTAAATTGTAAACAAGCAATATAGAGTTTCATATTAGTTGGTACAGTTAGTGATAAGACAATTTTGGATTTTAATCTTTGCTATCTAAATTTAATTAGTATGGAAAATATGCATTTTTTACTGAAAGGGTGAAATATACTTTGTTGATAATAACAGATAAGGAAATTGCCATTGAAACTTGGCAGTTATTTTTAATATAACAAATTGCTTTCAACTCAGTTTGATTGAATCATCGATAGAGATTACTTTTTGTGTTTTATTATGTGTAATTTTAATGATGCTGTATTATACACTATATTATAAAATATTAATCTTTATCTTAAAATAAGTCCACTTTGTTAACATGCTCTGCTAATAATATTCATCACAATGAAAATTAATAAATCAAATACATTTTCATTTACCTTTACACAGAAGCAAAGTAGGGATGAAATGAAAAAGAAAATGGAGATATTTTTTTAAAATATTCTTCAAATCTCAAATAGGGCAAATCTTTCTGTTTTATTTAATTTTATCTCATTTAATCATCACATATACTAATTTTTCTCTCTGCTTTATAGTTCAAGTTACTACTACCCATCTTTTCTAACAGTAATTCAGCTAAGAGAATGCACTCAGGATAAATAAGATTTTTTAAATATGAAAAGATAGCAATGTATCTCAGTAGAAAACAAAAACCTCAAATCATTATATCATCAGAATGGAAAATTTGAAGGATTAATGAGAAACTATTGAAAACAGATTGTTTTAAAATATTCTCTCACTTTAATTTGTATGGTAAACTCCTGCCCTGAGACTTAAAGAAAAATAGATAGCCATCAGTTTAATAGCAGAGTGGATTAAAATACAACTTGTTTATGAAATTGAATTGAAGCACATGCAGAACTAAGCAGATTGCTTGGAAACTATTCAAGTACAAATCTGTTCTTTTTTCAGACCTACTAAAACATAAGCTGATTTTAAGCAACAGTTTTTAGATACCTGTTCTGCCATTTAGAGCAAATCACCTTGAATATTGAAAATGTGTTTAGGGAATATTTACAAAAGGTTGTTGTTCACTGACAAAAAAACAGTGTGTTAAATTTGCATAATAAATAATATCCTTAAAATGTTATTAAAATCAGCTTCTTTTAAAAGAAAATAGAAACCAGCCTTTTATCTGCTATGTTCTTCTGATTTTTTATTGCTTCAAAGCCAATTCAGTATACATTTATGATTTTACAACTTTCATTTTTATCCTGATTTATTGTCACATGCTCCAGTGCTTAGCTTAATTCCATCCTCATTTCTCCTCTCATCATAGCTGAGGTCATTTGTTCTATTTATTCAAATTTATATACCTAAAGGTTATGTCAGGGTTAAAATATGTTCATATATGTAAAGAACATATGGTATCTTTGAACTAATGTAATAGTTCTGAAAAATCCCTTTATTTATTATTTCAATGATTAATCAATAATTTATAGTATTGAATATCTTCTATTTCAAGCTATCACTTTGAATAACTCAGTACAAAAATAGTTTCTGAGTATACAAAAACAGATATTCTTGATTTTGTAAGAGAAAGAGAATTCAGTACCTGATGGTGACCTCTGTATCCCTGTTCTTGTAAAGATTCTCTCTGAAGGTTTTATCAGCTCCTGAGGATCCACTGTTTCCATATGTAGATGCTTACAGTATCATGGCACTGTCGCCTGCATAGTCCTGCATTTATCCAGTCTCAAATGTCTCACCAAGATGTCCATTTACTTTCACCAAACACTCAAGAATTTCTAACATTTATTCTTTCACTGTCCCTTCCAAAGCAGTGCATTAACCACACCATGTTTGACATTGCTATCACCAAAGATTTGCATTGGGTTGCCAGATCCCTAGTTTGTACCAAAGCACAAGTGATATCCAATCAAATATCATTTGGTTCTGACATTCCTCTTTTGGCATTTCTGCTATGTTCTTTCATCAAGAACAAAAATAAAAGTCAGTGCATATGACCTCCCAATCAGATCTCCAATCCATCATTCCCTGGGGAAAGAAGGTAAACTTCCAGTTTTTTCTTCCTCAAGGGGGGTAATTAAAGCTCTTTATATTTTCTTTCCTCAATATAGTAAGAACCTTCACATTCCTGTTTAAAATATCAAAGAATGTCTTCTTTACCTTATTCTCTAGGTAGTAAAAAACCTTCTTATCCTTTAAGAGGTAGAAACCTTCTTTAACTTATGTATGTCAGGCATGGCTCTTTATATTATAGTTTTAGGAATGCTGGTAAGTAGAAATGCACATGATGTACTTTCACAAACATATCAAAGTCAATCACTAAACTGAACTTGAGAAGGAGGGAAGGGGAAAGAATGGGACAGGAATTGAAAAAGAGTTAAATGAGAGATGTGTACAGGTATGCCTTTACCAGCTTGTATCTAACAAAGATGTATGATTACAATGCACCAATAAAAAATAAATAAATAAAAGAAATTACTAAAGACAAAGTCATTATTTTAATAACTCTTCAAATATATTGCTCCCATCAAAAGAGACTTTAACTCTCAAAAAATTTACAATTCATTGAATTTTTTTTTTCATTTTCTTCCCCAAATATAAATCACATGTATCTGTTTTGCTTCATACTCAATCTGTACTATTGTATGGTGCATCTTGTAATAAGAGTACTGGTATTACAGATGTGCTCCATCACATTCATCTGGTTGCTACATACTTTTAGTTCTTATAAATATTATTGATATTTTTATGGTATATAAAATGTATATAAAGATGATTGATACATCCATATCTTGATTTTAAGGTATATAATATGAAACCAGACCAGTGTTTAACTTTGTGTTGCTTATTTATCAATAATGAGTCAAGATTAGGTTTTGCTTCCAAATGCCACATAATTCATGAAATTTTACAATCTTAATAGAATGGTATCTATTATGAGACACATATTGTAATTTATTTTCTTTTTAGATGGTTTACTCTTCAGTTCCAACTGCTTTCCAACACACGTGCAGTGATTAGCTAGCAATCTGCTGAATCTTGAAGGGGATCCCTCTGCAGGTCTGTGGTTCTCTCATGACATAGTCCCTTTCTCTAAACACTCACCACCTTGACATTCCTAACCTTCAAATTTATCTCCTCAAGTAACAGAAATCCCACCAGGCTTAACTCAAATTCCTTTTTCTCTTACTGCAGCCTTGAAAATATCTGAAGATAGTGAAGTGGAGGTAAATTTAGGGTTTATTTCATTTGCTTTTGTCTCTCAGGAATCACTCTTTTTCTTTCAAGGGTAAAAAATATTTCATATATTTTGCACAGTTTTTGTTGTTGTTCTTGTTTTGGTGGAGAGGAAAGATCAAGTCCCTATTATTCTGTCTTGGCTGTTAAACTGTTTTCATTTTCCCTTTTCAGAATTTAGTACATGTGATGACTTTGTGTCTGAAACCTGACTGGATCATGGGACACCAGCTATTTGGCTAGACATTATTTTGAGTGAGTCTATGAGAGTGTTTCTGGATGAGATTAACATTTGAATTATTGAGTACAGAAAAATTAGTAAAGAAGGTTATCCTTCCTAGTGTTGGTAGGCTTCATCTCATCTGTTAAATACTTAAATATAACAAACAGATTAAGTAAGTGAGAATTTACTCTCTTTGTCTGATTGTCTAGAGCTGTGACACCATTCTTCATTTGACTTCAAATTGGACCTGGAACTTGCACCATTGCTTCCCTTGGGTCTTTGCTTGTGTGCAGATACTGGGACTTGTCAACCTCCATGACTATGTGGGCAATTATTTATAATAAATCTATCTATCTGTATCTATCTATTATCTAAATAACTATTATTTATCTCTATCTATCTATCTATCTTTCTATCTATCTCATATTTCTTATTTTTTTCTGGAGGAACCTAACTATACTAGTAGGCTAGGGTATTATCTATAAGCCATCACACATCATACCCAGTTTAAATCTAAGAAAAGGCTCCAGCATAGATCATTCCATCTCACTGTGTATCTACATGTTTCTAGCAACATAATGGAAATTTGAAGAGCTTTGCACTCAAATATTTTGTGCTTTTATCAGTTTATCACCTATCAGTTCCATATATACATACATATTTTTCCTATGCTGTAAAAAAGAAAGTTGATTCTTTAAATATTGTTTTCCTTTTTCAGCTTGGATGAAGATACATTTTCTCAGAGGAGAGTAGTGAAAAAAACATGACAACGGTGAAGAGTTATTGCTGCATGGTCTCTTGTGTTTTCTCAGAAGCCTTCTCCTGGGAACAGGTTCTACAGTGTCTGAATCTTTTCATGTGGGCTAGGGGAGCACTAATTGACTAATAGTTTCTTATCTTTCACATCTGGGTGGATTTGGGCTTTCTGTACCTTGGAGTGTTACTGTACAGGAGTGTCTAAAATGAATAACTTTTACAAAAAAAAAAAAAAACACAAAACTTTAGAGGTAGTTTTGCATGTTACAAATGGTAGATTTCCAAAAAATTCTGCTAATTTACAACAATAATAATTTCTTGGTGTACAGTGATTCACATGCTCTCTCATGTGAATTCTGGAACATAGTCAGATCTGGAGGCAGGAGATGAGAATTCTTATACTCTTTGTCCTCGTCTAGTAGCAGTGATTCCTTACAAATTTTATTCATCTACACTTAGAATTCTCTATACTTATTTTTTCTATCCTTCATCATTCTAATCCTCTATTGCAGTTAATAAATAAATTGATATACAAGTAAATCTAGTAGTCATGTCTTCATTCCAAGTCCACAAAAATTCATATCTAGAATACCCTAATAAATGTTATGAGTTTTGTGCTCTCATAGTAGATGGTAAAAATATTATGGCTTAATATATTTGTTGGAAAAATTATTCATGGTTGAAATGTGATGTTTGATTTATAACACCTCTTATTCTGTGTATTTAACATTCTCTATGTTATTAATTCTTTCTCTTATTTCAACCCAGACTGATACACAATGTGGTTGAATATTCTTCAAGCCAATGTTTTTGTTTCCTTTTTATAATTTCTCTTGAAATCCCTTCCATCTTTTGCTGCTGCTCAAATATCTAGCTCCACTTGGAATTGGCATGGAAATTGGAATAATATGAAGATGATGCAGAAGTTTTAATATGGCTTTAAGTGTTTATGTTCTTCTGTCCCTACCACCTGTTTGCTGTCATCTCTTATCACACTTATTAATTAAACTACAAATACATTTGCCTTGGCCCTTAAATCTGCAAAATGTTTTTTTTTGTTCTGTCAGTCATTATGAGTACTCTCCCTGATGATATTTATAAGTGAGTCATGATTCCCAATAAACTCTCAGCTCAAATACCATCTCCTCAGAAAGTTCTTTCCAAACCACTCTATCTAAAATAATTGATTACTTTCACTCTCAGTTAGTCCTTATTACATTACTTATTAAATTATGTCTACAATACTTTTTAGTTTCTGAAATTATCTCATTGATTTGGTTCCATATTTACCTTTCCACTGAATTCACATACACTAAAATATTATATCCATAAGAGAAAAAACTTTATTTTTAATTACTATATTACTAATGCTGATACAGAGGACAGAACATAGTAGGTATATTAAATTGATATACAAGTAAATCTAGTAGTCATGTCTTCATTCCAAGTCCACAAAAATTCATATCTAGAATACCCTAATAAATGTTATGAGTTTTGTGCTCTCATAGTAGATGGTAAAAATATTATGGCTTAATATATTTGTTGGAAAAATTATTCATGGTTGAAATGTGATGTTTGATTTATAACACCTCTTATAATAAACATATGAAGCTTAATTTACTTGGAAACTAAAGATAGAGTGCTGGGTGAAGTAATAAGCAAAGTGAACTTTTTTTTTTTTTTTTACTGGCTTTTTCCCTGTAAAGATAAGTATCAGAGATTTATTGAATAAGTATTTGCTCAAATATTTAACTATTTAATTAGCACTGTTATTTTGTCGTTCAGATAAAAATAATATAACATTTGCACTGCAGTTTATAATTTATTGAGTGCTTTCATAGGTTGTTTTATATAATCCTAATGAAAATTTATAATTAAGTATACATGATCTACTACCAATATTTCTAGAGTTTACAGTAAGGATAAATGCATGGGTAACTAGGTCCTTCATGCTCTCCCAGTATAATTATTAGAACAGGTAAATATTCTGTAGGATTTCTTGCCAGGCTCTGTACTAGCAGGGCATGGGACAATGCCATAGAAAAAAAATGTTCTTGAGACTTTATTCCTGATCTCGAAGAGGTGAGAGGGGAGAAGGCAAGAGAGCCAAACTTCCAGAACATAGCTCATCTCTTCCTTTTGTCACAAATTTACAGAATTAAGACTGGGTCATCAAGTCATAAATTCTCTGGTTAAGGAGTAGAATATTGGGTTAGAAATACTTTAGAAGATAAGTTGCTATCTGGAAGTTTTTGCAAAAGTGGCAGAGCTTGCTGTCTTCTGCAACCTACTTGAGTTGGTCTTGCACTATAAGTAAATCAAGAAAAGACATAGGAAAACAGAAGGAAATAGCTTAGGTAGTGAAGGGGCACTGAGGTTACTGTCTTCAGTTCCCTCAAGAAAGGCAGTCTTTTGTCAGAGCAGGCAAGAAGCTATAAATCCTTAAGCCAATATTCTTTAGCCTTAGAATAGTTTCTCACCCCCTTTTTTTTTTTACATGTACCCTAGCAATATATAACTTACCAGAGGTCTCTGAGAGATTGAGCATACATTAATATTTGTCTGTCTTCCTATGTCTCTGTCAATATTCTAACTGATACAATCCAAGACAACTGGCCACACAACTTGGCAAAAGAAAGATGTATTTGTTCACAGTTTTTTTGAGATCTAAAAATTTAAGTACTTGTCAGGCTGGGTTACTTCTGTGGAGCTCAGGGTATAGCAGCAGAAAGCAGAGAGAGGAGAGAGAGAAAGAGCAAGACATTATGTAGGATCTCACTTTATGGAGACCAGAAGCAAGAAAGAAAGCAAGCAAGGGTATTCAAGGACAAAAGCATAGTCCCTAAAGCCACAACCCCAGAGATCCACCTTCCTCAGCCACACCACACCTGCATAGGTTACCTCCCAATAAAGCAATTACAATGGGTTTACACCACGATGAACCATGCACCCCTCATGGCTTAATTACATCAACCTAATTGCATCCCTCATGGCTTAATTACATTAATACATGAGCACTTCAGGGTGCATTCTATATCTAATCATAACACTTAACAATACAATCAGGGAGTCTTCTCACTGAAAGATAAACATACAACTCTCTAGACTAGGGAATCTTGATATTATTGTGATGAGAAGATATCCTAGTGAACCTTCCTTATATTAATTATTTTAATGGTTTTCTGCAGGTGCTTTATAACAGTGACTTGGTCTGTTATTCTTAAATTATTTCCAGGATTAGCTAAATCTTGGAATTTGTAATAATAAAAGGGAATATATCTAGACAGCTATTCAAGACTAGATATTACTTTATTTAATTTCTATGTACTATTGGTTCAATTTAGGTACTAATTAATAGTGACCTAGAGAGCAACAGAAAAGTAGCCTAAAAGTTACACAACTGAAAAGAGACAAATTGGTGGTTAAACCCAGTCAGCCTGCACTGTAGCTCAAATTTAAAAGCACCATTCTAATGCCTCCTTTTGAAGATAGTTTTACTACACAGAGCAATATAGACTTCTATGGATCACCTGGATGTATGGTCTGAGAAACATGACCTGTAGTGGACTTTTAACTGTTCTTAAACCTTGAAAAGACAGCCAGGTTAATAAGTGTGGAGTGGACTTTCTGAACACTACCCTATGTGTCAACCAGGCTGGAGCTGGCAGTTTCAAGTTCAAGCTTTAGAGCAATCTACCTGACTTTGAATTAGATTTATTTTCTAGCTATTTGATCTTAATCAAGTGCTTATCCTCAGTATGACTCAGTTACTTAATTTTCTGAGCTTTAATGGAGCCAGAAAGAGTACCAGATTTATAGAGCTCATAGAGTTAGAGTGAGCATTGAATTTATAAAGTCAGTTCAGTTAAAACGGTATCAGGAACCTAGTAAGATCTCAATGTGTGAAGGCTGTTTACAGTTTCTACTTTAAGCAGATGAATCATCCTGCCATCCTCATCTCTAAGGCAACTGTTATTCAGCTTCATGAGTATGTATTTCTCTTTAGAAGATTCCCAGGTCTCATTTTTATGTTGCACATGTTCCTATTTGTATTTAAAGTATAAGAAAAGTCAAGTTAAGGGATAAAGATATAGCTCAGTGGTACATGACTAGCATGTCCAAAGACCTGAGTTTAACCTTCAACATCAGAAAAATGAAAAAAATGGCTAGAGAGAACACATAATCATAAAAATTGTGCTATACTCAGTTAAGTTGGTTGATTACTGATGCTATATGACTTTTACAAAATAAAGTACCAGACCAGAAAACATGGAAGGTATAATTTGAAGGATTCTACTTTATCTGCATTTATTTTTAAGAATATAAATATAATTATTTTTAAAAAGTCATTATGGATGCACCATACTTGTACATGATAGAAATATAACTTATATCTGCACATAACATTACTTAGTGTGTCCTTCACTGTACCTCCTCTTTCCCTTCCCTTCCTCTACTCTAATTCCTTTACACTACTCTATTGGTCTTACTCAAATATTCATGAGGTCTCATTTCTTTCCATTTTTCTTTCTAGCTTCTAAATATGAGAGCAAACATGTGGCCCTTGATATTTGGAATGTGGCTGATCATGATCTCTTCTAGTTCCATGCATTATTCCTGAAAATAAAATAATTTTGTTCTTCATTATAGCTGAGTAAAACTCCATTTTGTGTATATACCACATTTTATTTATCTGTTCATTTGTTGACAGATGCCAGGATTGTTCTATAACTTGACTACTGTGAGTCATGTCACTATAAACATACGTATTCATATATTATTATATGTCCTGGATTAAGTTCTTTAAAAAGATACCAAACATTAGGATAGTTGGGTCATATTTTGTTTCTATTCTTACTCTTCTGAGAAACCTTCATACTGATCTTTATAGTGGTAGTAGTAATTTACAATCCTACCAACAATATGTAAGTGTTTCTTTTCCCATCCTTCCTCTCCAGCATTTATTATTGTTTGTATTTTGATAATTATCATTCAAAGAGGGGTGAGATGAAATCTCAGTGTAGTTTTGATTTGCATTTTCTTGTTTGCTATTTGCATTTGATCATTCAAGAAGTGTCTATTTAGTTCAACTGCCCATTCATTGACTGAGTTATTTGTAGTGTATGTGCCTTAAGGTTTTTTATTTTTTTAGTTAATACTTATATTGGTCCATTATAGTCTCACAGCATAATGTAGTTTATAGTTATGGTGACATACGTGCACCCAGCACTTGGGCTTTCCCCTGACTCCTTCCCCATTGTCTCTCCCTCTCTTTCCCCTTAGAGGGCATGGAGGTTGATATTAGTATTCTCACATATGTTCATAATGTGAATGGAAGCAATTCCTTCATTGATCTTCCCTCTCTTCCCTTTTCCCAAACCATTTCTCTGGCTCCAATAAAGTTTCTTCTCCATTAATTGAAGTCCGTATGATATCTCTATTACTCCCTAGCTTCCACATATAAGAGAAAACATATGAGCCTTCACTTTTTGTGACTGGTGAATCTCACTTAACATAATATCCTCCAGATTTATCTATTTTCCTGCAAATGATATTGTTTTGTTATTTTTTTATTGCTGAGTACAATCCCATTGTATGTATATCTCATAATTTTATAATCCATTCATCATTCATCTGTTGATAAACCCCTAGGTTGTTTTCATAATGTGGCTATTGTGAATTGTGCTATTATAAGTATGAATATGTATATATTACTATAATTTTCTGATTTCAGTACCTTTGGAAAGATACTCAGGAGTAGTATACCTGGAACATATGGTGCATTTATTCTCAATTTTCTGAGAAATCTCCACACTGATCTCCATTGCAATTGCACTAATTTTAAATCCCACCTACAGTGTAGAAGAGTTCCAGTTACCTCACATCCTCAGCAGCATTTATTGTTGTTTGAATTCTTGAACAGTGATAAGGCAAGGGAAGGAAATCAAAGGAATTCAAATAGAAAAAGAATAACAAATTATCTCTATTTGTAGAATACATGATCCTATATTTAGATGACACACACAAAAAAAACTAGACCAAAAGGCTTCTAGAGCTGATTAATAAATTCAGCAAAATAATTTAATACAAAATCAAGCCTAAGTTTTTTTGTGTTCTGGATATTAATATAGTGTCACAGAGAAATAGCTGACAGAGACTTTTTCCCATTCTGTAGTCTCTCACATCACGCTTTTGATTACTTCCTTTGCTATATAGAATTTTTTGTTGCTATTGGTTTGTAATTTGATACTGTCCTTTTACTAATTTTTTATTTTATTTTCTGAACTTCAGAGGTCTTATTGAGGATGTTTCTGCTAGTGTCTATTCGTTGGACAGTTGACCCTATGTGTTCTTCTAGTAAATGTAAAGTTTCTGGTCTAATTTCTAGGTCTGATCCATTTTGACTTAACTTTTATGTAGCATGGGAGAAATGGCTCCATTTTCATTCTTCTACATGTTGATATCTAGTGTTCCCATAATCATTTATTTTAAAAGTTCTCATGTCTTGAGCATATGCTTTTAGCACCTTTGTCAAGGATTGAGACAGCACCTTAATAGCTGGATCTTGAGCAAGTCTAGGTCCGCTGGAATCCTGCAAGGCAGACTATTCAAAAAGAAGGAATGCGTGGCATCTCTCACTTTGCATATTATATTCTGGAAATTATGGGTGCTTTGGGTTTTGCTTTTTTTATTAATTATAAAGAAAAACTTCTTAAAAACATGTGGCCTGACAGATACTGATCTCTTGGCAGTGCCTTAAGACAATAAGCTTTAGCCTAGAAACAGGCTCTCCAAGTTTACCTAAATTGCCATTACCTGGTCTCCCTGAAACCTGCTAACTATCTAGATAAGACAGAACACTGCTTAGAGGGGCTAAGCAAAATTGTAAAGATTTTAACTAATGGAAAAGAATTTTTATATACGTGTTGTAAACTTAACTGGTTGTGATTAACCTTTAGAAAAACAAGTCTGTAAAAATTCCTGTTCTATATGCCTCACTGTAAAAAAAATAATATAAATCTGTGACTGACAAAAAAAATAAAACAGATGTGCTTCTTCACTGCATTTGGGTGTGAGCGTATTCTCGCAACCTCGTCTCATTCTACACCAACCGGGGGACCTCCGACCCCGCTTCCAAGAGGGCTGTCTCCCAACAAAGGATCATAAAACTATAACTGTGTGAATTTGTTTCTGTGTCTTCTATTCTCATTGGTCCGTGAGTCTATTTTTATGCCAGCACTATTCATGCTGCTTTTTTTTTTTTTTTTTAATTTTTACCATAGCTCTGGAGCATAGTTTGAAATAAATGAAGTATTGTGATGTCTCAAGTATAATTCTTATTGCTCAGAATTGCTTTTAATATTCTTAGACTCTTGCTTTTCCATAATTTTAGAATTTAAACAGAATATTTAACATGATAATTTGAAAAATACTAAAAGAAGAAAAACATATGCAACCAAAGAAGCAACTAGTGACAGTCTAGAGACTTAGCAACAGAATGCACTGCTAATATTTCTGAAATTAAAATGATAAATGCAGCCATCAGTGTTATTAGAGCTCAGGGCTTGTGATTAACTAGTGGAAATTGGATGTGTTATATGGAGCTGAAGACTCAAAGGAAAGTAGCAACATCTTCCTAGGAAAAGATAGGAGAAAAAGAATGTGCCATCTTGCTTTCTTTTGTTGGAACCTCCCTTTGACTAAACTCATTGTAATATGAGTGATTTCATATAGAAATATGAGAAGTGGGATGATTGGAATTTAGTTCTGTGATAATGAGCTGATCCAGCAAACTCAAAGATCAGGTGTGAAGGCAAATGAGTCTACAGAATGTAATATAATAGTAAAACTTAGAAGCAACTATATCAACATCACAGATCAACATATTCAACTAAAGTCTAAGTCCCTGCTACTTATTATATATCTTGGCTGAGGAAGTCAGGATTCATTTTATAATCAACAAGAAACAAGTAGGGGACATGATAAAGAGAAAGGAGGACGGAAGCAAAGGAAAAATGAAGAAAAGGAAAGAGGGGGAAAAAGGATAGCTGTTAGTAGAAGAAACATTTACAGATCTATTTTTAGTTGTAAAGGTTTAGAACTCAATTTTGGTGGTGAAGGGAAGCTAACACAGAAAACATGAAGATAATTTTGTAGTTATGATTAAGAATATATAGTTACTAACTGCTTATTAGGACAAACTATGAGATAAATATAAAATCGCAAGCCTGTGCACAAGCTTCTTTTTCTCCTTATGGATAAAATAAGTGGGTGGGTCATCCCCTTTGCTCAAAATATTCAAAATATAGTTATTATATTAAGATCATGGGTGGTGAAGACATGATCTTTCTGTAACACTTACTATGTCAGTGTTTGGAGGCAATTTATCTAACCATTCCAAACTTTAGTTTACTCATCTACAAAACAGGAATAATGGTACTTTCTCTTTTATGTGATTTTTACAAGAATTAAATGAGTTAATACTTTCAAAGCCTTTCCAGCTCATAGCTTTATAAGTTTTTAACACAGTTTGAGTCAGCATCTCCATAGATGCTCTCTAGGCAGTTGTAGAATGTGATGAAAGGTTGTATATCAGGATGTACTTAGTAATGTCAAAAAAATAGTCTTGTAGAGAAAGATTTGGGGAAATAGTAAAAGCTATTGCAAGAAGATAGAAGCAAAATGCAAAGACATAAAAAAAGATGATTTTGATAAATCAAAGAAAAATTATTAAAATAAACAGACATAAAGTCACATAACATTTTAAGAATGATAGAGTCACGTCTAGGATCAAATATTTCAAGAAATGAAAATTAACAAAGTAATAGGCTTTGTTAAAAGAAGAATATTTAGAATAATGTTAGAATCCAAGTTCAGTGCAAGGATGAAGAATGAATGAAGAGTAATTGAAACAGAGAACGGACATACATCTTTTATCACTAAAGCTTGTTAAGATGAGAAAAATAATGAGTAGGAAATAGGCCTTCTACTTGAATATGAATGAATCTTAAAGTGATAACTAAATCACTTTAGATGATTCTAACATGGAAATTGAAAGTCAGAATGTGACTTGAACAGGTTTTCTTCTTCCTCTAGCAGATTTAAGAACTTTCTTCTTCTTGGCCCTCTGTCATGAAAGTTATGCTACTAGGCACACACACAATTTGAAGTTTAGCTGTCATCTAGTCTAATTTAGAACTTCTTCCCAAATTACCATGGCCATATTTACATTTTTGTGGAGAACATGAAATTCAAGTCCTTACAAAGAGACACAAGAAAAAGTTTAACAGAATTTATAGTACTAATAATTAAAAATAAAATTAGATAATTACAGGTTTTAGAATTTAAATTTGTTTAAAAGTAATCACATGAAATATTCCATAAATCCAGGTGCCTAGTTTTTGCTGAAATAACTAAAAGTATAGCATTCTTGCAGAAATATGTTTTTCTTTTTAAAAACTTTTCATCAGGTATAATTGAAAGTTTTAAAAACAAAAATATGAAAAGGTTTATAACTAAACAGACTTAAAAAACATACTTTATGGCATTAAAACCAAGAGCTTGTTTTTCCAAGAGCTTGTTTACTCCAAATTTCAATCTCAAAAGAACTATTAACTTTCTATTATTTCTTCCTGAATTAATTTCCCTAACCTTCATATACAAGAACAAACTTATAGAAATTTTACTTGTAAGTTTTATCAAAAAAAGGAAAGGAAAAAAAGCAACAAAATGAAATCATAATCCCAAGAGATCTACACTCCATTTTTATATCAGAATTGTCCACAGTAGTTAAGACATGAAAGCAAGTTAAATGTCTATGGACAGATGAATACATAAAGGAAATGTTTCTCTCTCTCTCTCTCTCTCTCTCTCTCTCTCTCTCTCTCTCTCTCTCTCTCTCTTTAAAATGGCTATTTATGTTTTTGACTTTCCAGTGGAGTGAAGATGATATGCATTCAGTAGGAACCATTCCTTAAATTTTGAGTACTTACTGTTTTTCCTGAATAGCAGTATCCTGTAATGCACTATTGTGATGCTGAACAGCAGCAGTGAGCTGCAGGTCCTGGTCAGCTATGGGATCACCAAGGAAAACAACTGATTTTCTGTATTATAATGGGCCGCTTAGCTACAATGTTTGTTAGGTTATTTGCATTAAATGTGCTTTTTTTTTTTTTTTTTTTTTTTGCGGTACGGGGGTTGAACTCAGGGGCATTCTACCTTTGAGCTATACCCCCAGCCCCCAGCCCTATTTTTTATTCTTTATTTTGAAACCGAGTCTCACTAAGTTGCGGAGTGCCTCACTAGGTAGCTGAGGCTGGCCGCGAACCCGGATCCTCCGGTCTCAGCCTCCCGAATGCTGGGATTACAAGCTTGCGCCACCACGCCCGGCTTAAATGTGCTTTTTAATTTACAGTTTTTACAATAGGTTTACTGGAATATAATCCCATTGTAACTCAAGGGTCATCTATCTATCATCTATCTAGTAGAATATCATTCCTTTTTGTAACAACATAGATAAACTTGAAGTACATTATGCTAAGTGAAATGGATCAAATACACAAAAAAGATCTAGACAATTACTGCAGAATCTCACTTGTATGTGGAATATAAAAGAATCCCATTAATGAAATACAGAGTAGAATATTGTTTACCCAGAATTGGGGGAAAGGGAATTGGAAAGATGTCGATTAACATATATAAATTATCAACTTTGCAAGATGAATATATTCTGAGGATTTAATGTATAATAACTATAATAAATTACATTGTATATCATTAAGTTGTATATCTTAAATATATACAAAACTTAGTTTTTGAATGTACCTCAATTTTATGAAATTTTACATTGTTATACCTCCACCTTAACTGTGTTGGGAGATAGGAGTGTCCATTACATTGGGATACTTATGTTTTTCAGTTATGATATGTTTTATTATTTCCTTGATAATTTCCCTGCTACACCTTTCTCCCATGTTCCCCTGCCTCCACAAAGAACTTTTATTAGTAGGGTGCTGAATTGCCTATATTGTTCCCATAATTTTCTTCTTCTTATTATTTTTTTACCTACTGTCCTCTTTTTTTTCTGTTCTAATTTTTGGAAACTTTCTCTAATTTTATCTTCTACATTTTTGTTTATCTCTATAATTATTTTGTAGTACTGGGGAATGAACCCAGGGGCAATTTACCTCTGAGTTATATCCCTAGCTCTGTTTCATATATTTTTGAAATGGGTCTCAGTAAATTGTGGAGGACATCATTAAGTTGCTGAGGATGGTCAGGAACCTGTGATCCTATTGTCTCTGCCTAACAAGTACTGGGATTACAAGCATGCACTACCAAGACTGGTTTATGTTTCAAACATTTATTATCTAAGATTTTAATATTCTCTGATTTTTCTTTCATACACCTCTCTGTCATGAATGCAATGCATTTTACTAACTCTGAGGATAAGATTCTGAGTTCATCTTTCACCTTGGAGGTGCTTCTTATTTTTCTTGCAAACACACGTGTTTAAAAGTGAGCATTCCCAAGCTGTCTCCTATCCAAGTACTTACCAGGACTGACCTAACTTAGCTTCCAAGATCAGAGAAGATCAGGCATGTTGAGCAAGGGCTAAATGAGTGATGTGTGCATGTATATCTGTACCAGCTTGTAATGCACCAATAAAAATAAATAAAATAAAAGCGAGGCCTTAAAGTGTTGACTGGAAAAACTATGTGCACCGTGTGCTTCATTGTGATTTTTATTTATTTATTTATTTTTTACTTCAGTGTTTAAAGTGACCATTCATGCAGGTAACTTAGTAACTTCAGAAAATTCCCTAATTTCTTGTTAAAGAAATACTAACTGGTTATCAGATGTTTGGAAGTGTGATGGGAAGTAGATGGAGTAGGGAATTGTGCTGTGAGCATTAAATGCAACAGATATGGATTGGCCTGAGCTGTTACTATAATAAGGAATATACATGGTTGATTCTGGTCAAAGCATAAAACATACTGATTAAGACTTTTGCTCTTAAATCATGGGTTCAGGACAAGTTTCTGGATGTTCTGAATGGTTAGTACCAGCTCCTCTAGGCTGTTTATTGAAATAGTAATATTAGTGATTTACAGTTGTTCTTTCTGAGATTGGAAAGGGACTATGCTGCAGGGGCTGGCTATACGTCTAGAGAATGTTGGCTTAAATGGATGGAATGAGGATGTTTTTTCTGAGATGTTCTGTTCACATGCTTGTGGTTCCTACTCTGAGATAGGAAGGGCATCCTGTAAGACTCTCTAGAGAGAGAATCATTGGAGTTAGCACACACACACACACACACACACACACACACACACACACACACTATCGGAAATTCTGTACAGTTTAAATAGCTTTATTAAAGTGGTTATCTCTTAAAGTATATGTATAACAAATCATTAAGTTGTATCAATTCTGTTGTATCAGTTTTTAGCAGAAACTTTAAGTCAGTAAGCAGTATCACTTTGAGGCCTGTAAACTTTCTAAACGACTGGATCCTAAGTACCACTGTTGGTTCAAGTATCTCCTCTTAGGTTATTTGTATTCCGTAATTTCATTTAATTCCTCATCTAGATATTCTTCTAGTGTGTTAGGTCCCTGTACCTTTAGTCTGGCTCAATATCTTCATAGAATTCCTTCCAGTTTCTGTGGGAATTATTTTGTTTTGACACCTAGTGATCAGTCAGGCTTCTCATACTGGCTTTCAATCTGATTCTTGTTTTTAGAAAATGGTTGCTTTAAGTATGTCTCCTTTCACAAAGACCTATAATTCCCGAATCTTTCATGGATTTGAGGGAAAATCAGCTTACTTATGGTTGATCTAATAAATCATTTTTCATTTCTTATTCTACATCCCAATTTTATTTTAACAAAGCACAACATTGCAGCTGTCTAGTAGTTGTATTAAAAATACAGTTCCTGCTTCTTCTGAATATGTGTAGACAGTAGTGATTTCTGGAAGGAAAATATAGCTATCTCAAACTAGAAGACTCAGATGTAAGGTTTTGATTCTACCCTAGATCAAAGCCAATGCTCCTGAAACTTCACAGAAGTAAATACACCCCGTAGGAAAAATGCAAAAGAAAGCTGAATAATTTTCTCTTAACCAGGCTCTTGATTTAATTCAAAAGGCAAATTTCCCCCCTGAATGGGTTTTGAAGACATAGCCAAGACTGGATCTGTGTGTGTGTGTGTGTGTGTGTGTGTGTGTGTGTGTGTGTGTATGTAGTGGGGAACAATCTAATTTGAGTATTTTTCTTAGAAGTGGAATTAGTTGACTATTTGGGATATAGGGTTTATGCATCTTTAACTTTCTTAAAATTTTCCAACATTTTCTGCAAATAGCATGGATCAATTTGTACTCTATCTCTGATAAATTAGAATGCTCTTTTGTCACATCCTTGTGAGTGTTTAGAAATGTCAGATTTATATTTTGCTAATATCATGGATGTGAAGTAGGTTGTTTCTATTCATTTTACTCCAATTTTCCTTGTGCAATTTTTGTGATAACTATCATTGTTTTTGACATTTTTTTCCAATTCTAGACACATGAAAAATCTTCATTTTCTGGTTTATTTGTGTTTGAATGATTTGTTAGTATTCCAATAAATGCATATAGTGGAAGTGAATATATGTAAATTCTGTGTAAGATGACATAAATGCCAATGCAAAACTTTCCATTTTCTATCTGATATCACAAACAGAAATATTTGATATGGCGGTTACTCCATCAGTTTAGGCTTCTGTGTTACTTGATCAACAGACCTCTCTTACAAAACATGTGATTGAAAAGTAAATATTTATTGTTTTACTCACTGATATATTTGAATTGTTTGTTTTTTACCATATGGAAATCCGTATTATTCTATTATATTTTATTTGCTTTGCTTGAGAATACAAGAATGTTAATCAAAACTCCCACCATGTTTTATAGTTTACAAATATACTGAGCATACATTATCTTACTACTTCCTAGCAATAACTAGGTAAATTAGATATTATTATGATTTTATAGGCATGGACATTGGGGCTGAATGTGGCAAAGTCATCATCCCAATGTAACAGTGAATTTTGTAACTACAATTTAAAAAATTTGTTCACATACACAAGTCCTAATTGCTTTTGTATAATATGATGTCTCTTACCCCCAGATTGCTAGTTATTGAAACATGTAACTGCCTTGAAAAAATTTTTTCAAGTTTAAAAATAAAAATAAAATGTTAATAAAGTTAAACTGTTTAGGATTGAGGTGTGCATAAGTGCTTGCCAGTGTAGTTGGTTATAGTGTTTCCCTGAGCCGTCAATCATTTTGTCAATTGAATGCAAGTGCTTGGTTCCTATCGTGGTCAGTGATGTAAAACTCAGAAAGCAATTGCTAAATTTTTCTCTCAGTTTGTGTCTGCAGCATCAAGTGATAAAAATAATTATAAACTAAATAAACTTGATGTGCTGCTCAGATCATTGAGAGGATAAATATAGCAGCCCCACAATGTCATTTTCACAGTTACATTTCACACTGTAACCACATATTGAGAAAAAAGCCCACAACTTGTAGTTACATAGCAGCCTCTAAGGGCTCATGGTTTTGCTAACATTTTTTGAGATGTGTAATATCAGAAAGACTTAGTAATTAAAGATAAAAATTAGATTGTAACATTTGCGAGAGCATGAAAATAGAACAAAAATTGTCACTTGCTGGTTATTTGTGTTTTATAATTCTGTTTAGTGAGAAAATTATTTTGTACTAACCAATATTTACTTGTCTTCCATCCATGCTTTCTCTCTGTACATGGAAAACATACAAAGCGCCTATTGTCTAGTTTATTCTTTTCATAAATACTCAGGGAGTTTTAGATCACATTAAATTTTTACCATTGAGACTGTCCTAATAGGATTTCATTCCCTAACTCTAATTCATGATTTACCTTCATCTTTTAAACCATGTGTGCTACATGATATCTCCATGAGCCTGGAAAAAACAAATTAATCTCAACCTCATTTTCATATGGAGAAATGAAATTTATTATATTTGATAGCAAGGATATGGTGATATTATTCTAGGAAAAGGTTGTTACTCATTTTGAGAATATACTTTTTCATGGAATATATATCTATATCTGTATTTATATTACATGTAAAATCTAAGAATCTAAATTATCATAGTAAATCTGCAAGTTAGGTATTATTATTCATATTATATATGACAGAATGGTGGGGATTTTGTCTATTTGATTATATCTTACATATATTTTACTTTCTATAATTTTATTATATGTCCTAATTTATAGGTAAATCAAAAGTTAAAAGAATCAAGTAGCACAAAGGATAGTCAAGAATATTTGCTATTTTATCTGTTTAATATCTAATTATCTTCCACAGAGAAAATGATACCCATTCCCAAACAAATTCCTCCATTATTCTGACTTGTCATAAGGATTAGTTTTGTCTTATGCCAAACTTCAGATAAATGTAATCGTACAATACACATTTCTTTTGTCTTGCATCTTACATTCAACAATAAATTTGCAAGATTAATTTCTATTGTTGTGTGTAATGATAGTTTGTTATTTTCTTTGCAGTGAAATGGTCCATGGTATGAATGTATAACACTTGTTTATCCATTTTAAGGTGATGGATTTTTATTATTTTAAAATTTGACTTTTAAGAACAAAGCCACTATGCACATTCTCAAAGATAAATAATAATAATTGAGGGATAGAAAATTATTTCTTTAGAAAATAATATAAGATACAATAAAGATTAGGAAAGAAAGGAAGTAAATTGAATTTTGACCATATATCAAATGGGTATCATTGTGGACATGAAAAGGATAATAAATTAATACTATGAATAATGCGCACAAATTTGGTAGTCTAGTTGAAATGACCAATTCTTTGAAAGGCACAATGTGTCAACACACACACAAAATTAAATAAAAATTGAAATACGCTTCTATTTATCAATAAAATTGGATCAATATTAATACCTTTCCAAAACTGAAAGCACCTGGCTAGAAAGTGAGCACTGGTGAATTCTATCAAGGCTTTAAAAGAGAAATTGTATGGATTCCCTACCACCTCTTTTAGAAGTTAGAAACAGGAAGCACTCTCTAACTTCTTCTAAGAGGCCAGCATTAGCCTGATAACCAAGTCAGATAAAAGCATTAAAAGATGACAAAACAGCCAACTGTACATTGATATTTCATGTATTTAGATGCGAAACTCCTCAATGAAATGTTAGTGAATTGAATCCAGCAATGCATAAAAATGATTATATACCACAAAAACACAAAATTTATCAAGGCTGACTCAACTTTGAAAAATCTATTAAGGTAATCCTTCACATCCATACATAAAAGAACAACAACAACAAAGCACAAACATATGATAATTGCGAAAAACAAAAAGCAGCTGACAAAGTCAATGGTGGATCATGATAAAACTCACAGTACATGAATAGAGTGCAACTTTCTCAACTTTCTAAAGAATATCTATAAAAACCTTAACAGCTAACATGATACTTAGTGGTGAGATTCTCAAAGATTTCTCTCTAAGATCAGAAACAAGGCAGATATGATCCCTCTTAACTTTCCCTTTCATCACTGTCCTGGAAGTCTAAGCTAACTCAATATAACAAGAAAAGGAAATAAAACTATACAGAATGGAGAGGAGAGGGTGTGATTGTCTATGTGAGTAATATAAAAGAATCACCAAAAAGTTCCTGGAACTAATATGTTATTATAGAAAAATTGAAGAATGCATGCTTAATATAAAAAAGTCAATAACATTCTTATATATCAATAATTATCAAGTAGAGTTTGAAATTAAAAACATAGTATCACTTAAATTAGCACCCCCATATGTGAAATTATAGCTTTTAAACCTAACAAGATATAAAATCAGTATGATTAAAACTAGAAAGCTCATATAAAACATCAAAGAAGAACTAATTAAATGGAGAAATATTCCATATTAATGGATAAGAATACCCAGTTTTCAAGATGCCAGATCTTCTTCCACTTGACCTAAATATAAATTAAATGCAATCTTAATTGAAACCCCCATAAGTTATTTTATGGATAGCAACAAATTGATTGTAAGGTTTGTATAGAAAGACAAAAGAACCAGAATAGCTAACACAGCTTTGAAATAGAAGAACTAAGTTGGAGATATGTCAAAGTTGGAATCTATGACATACACTATAGAAATCTGATATAAAGGATAGAATCATGTGAAAATTGGTTAGTCTATAAGCCAAGAGACATCAAAAGATTTCCAGCAAACACCAGAAGGTAGGAAGAAGTAAGAAATACTTTTCTCATGAGTTTCAGAGGGAGTATGTCCATGTTGATGTCTTAATTTTACATTTCTCTCCTCCAGAACTGTGAGATAATAAATTTTTACATTTTATGCCTCCCAGTTTGTGAAGATTTATTATCATAGCCTCAGTATACCATATACTCAATGCCTTCATTCAGATCTAGTAGGAAGTGTAAACAACAGTACCAAACTGCATGGTTTTAAAAATTCTATGATAGGTATCAAAGTAACAATATGCTACCATCAGCTTCATAATAACAGATGCAGTAATGGTCCTATTCATACTCTGACCTCAGAAAGCACCAAGATATGCAATAAATATATGTTAAATTATCTGCTAATATATGACAGTCAGTAATTGTACCTAAGTTAGGGATAACTGACAATTAGATTGAATTTTTCAGGTCAGGAACTATCTGAATATTTTTATATTATGTCATTTACTCTTCATCACTAACATGATTTCAGCATTATTACTACATGTAGTTTACAGATGAGAACTCTGTCTCACAAACACACACACAAAATAAACATTTTGCTTAAAGTCATAAAGTTTATACATGTGGGATCTGGCCCTTCTGCGCTAACTTTGCCTCTTTTGTTATCAAGATATTTCACCAAGGTCTCTCAATAAGCAAAGTATTCCAGACTGAAGTAGAAGAGTAAGTAGAAGATTAAGAATGTGCTCTACTGGCAAAGAATAAAAAACAAGTAAAGGCATAAGACTAAAATGGAAATACAAATTGAAAATAAAATTATGCATGCATATAACATCTTATATATCCAAGAAAAGTTTTGCAATTCATCACATCTTAAAAATGTCCATTACTTATACTTTAGGGAAGTTGGAAAGAATGAAGCAAGTATTTGGAGAATACACTTTTATCAGCACCCTAATAAAAGATGGATAAAATGGATATCTTAAATGGATTTAAAAATATGAAACTGAATGTCAAAGATATTTCATACAACATATTTTAAATATCACCATGAAATGTTGTAATCCAGAATTTTTATAATTTTAAATCATACTTAGTGAATCACAAATATCACTTTTTTCTATTTACAGAGAAATTAAAAGCAATCTATTTCCAAAATAAAAAGTAAATAAACCCACATTGCATATATTTTCTATGAGCATTTGCTGAACCAATTTTAATAATTTAAATGACTCATTTATATAGTCATTCTGTTATATTATAAATATTTAATTTATAGTATTAAAGATGTAGTCTAAAATTTAAATTCCTACAAATAAAGAGGAAAATGTGAGTGATATTTCAGTAAAAAGTTAAATGTGGAAAATTCTTCATAATGAAAAAGATGTTTTAAAGTAGATCTGGATTCAAGGAAATTCTTGCCCTAACATTAAGCATTTAATAGCCAAATAATGCATTTTAAATGATTTTTTTTTGCATCATTACATTTTGAAACACTATCAAGAAATCCTAAGACTTCAACTTCGAAGTTTCTTTATGAACATGGTCTAATTAAGATTTAAAAGAACTTCCACAGATATATGAAGGTTTTTTTTTTTTTTTTTTTTTGGTCCTGGGATTGAACCTAGGGGCATTCTAACTCTGAGTTAGAACTCCAACCCTATTTTATTATTTAATTTTGAAACAGGGTCTTACTAAGTTGTGTAGGACTTCACTAAACTTGCTGATGCTGGTAGCCAACCTACAATCCTTCTGTTTCAGCCTCTCAAGTACTGGGATTACAAGTGTGCACCATCATGCCCATCTCTCATTGGTCTTTAACCTCTTGTAAACAAAACATAGCTATTTTATGCCCCTTCACTTCTAGTTATTTCTCCTCAACTCAGTATTATGGTCTTTGGGTTCATCCTTTTGTTCTTTCTCCTGGAAGAGATCTCCAAACAAGAAGCTGAGAGCCAATATAAACCCAATAACATTTGTTTATCCTTGATTAGGGATCAATCTCTATGATTGTCTGATGTACAATGTTTCAAGAAGTTCCAATATATACTTTGATATATTTTAGTTGTTCCAGGAAGGAGGGTAAGCAGTTCCTATTAGTCTATTTGGCTAAAAGCAGAAGTTTAAGAGAAGATAGAATTTTAAGAAAAATAAAGTTTGTTCAGTAATACCAAATTCTCACACAAGATCCAGGTAAGATATGAATGAAAAGATCACTTGGTGTTTTCTACCTAGTAGCTCAGTTTTAAGCTTCATGAGAAATTCATATTCTAAAAGATTTGTTTCGACAATAAGTTATCATTTGAAAGTAATATATATTTTCACCTGATTTGTGTGTGGGGGTAGGGTACTGGAGACTGAACCCAGGGACATTCTACCTCCAAGCTACAAACCCTACCCAGCCTTTTTTTGTTTTGTTTTGTTTTGTTTGTAAACAAGATCTTGCTAGGTGCTGAAGAAGTTGGTATGTTGCTGAGGCTATCCATGAACCTGTGATCCTCCTGCTTTAGCCTCCCAAGTTCAAGAATTGCAGGTGTGCACATCACATCTGCCTGCAACCATGTTTTAAAGTTCTTTCCTATCCTTTATTACCCAATTACAAAGCTATAACATTTACCTTAAATGTCATTGACATCTCACTTCCCAAAAAACTGAATTCTAAAATAAAACTAGTTTTAGTAGACTTTGAATACTAAGATGTGGTTGACATACTTTCAATCAGTAATGTTTAAGGAATCATGGATAGCTAAACAATATCCAGTATTTGGCCCATAATAAGCCAATGTTTAGTCTTTACAATTATTATAAATGAAATGTTTTATATAATGTGTTTATTGCTATAAATTGATGTGTGCATAAGATGTTTCTTAACTGAAAATATTCTGGATATATATCTATATTATTTTATTTGCTCCCTAATGTTGTTAGTTTTCCTTTAAATATTTAGACATATTTTGACAATTTTTACATTGAAAGTATATGTGATATGTTTCAAATTTCTATTGTCTTAGCAAAGAAGAGGTAACAATTTATGTTATTATAGAAAATAGCATCAAGAAAAGATTCCTAATACAACACCTTGTTGCCTAAGATGACCTTGGAAAGCATTCTGTTTCAAAAGCAATTCCTTATACACACAGATAGTAAGTACTATGGCTTTTTGCCTGGTTTCACACCATCGTGTCAACACCAAGACAATTCGTTTCCCAATAAAATTCTCCTTCCTCCTTCTTTTGTATGCTTAATTATGTCCACAGTTAAAAACAGCTGCAATTAACACAGTGGATAAGACAAAAATTTAAAAAAATGTCTATCAAGTGCTGAATGATTAGCTTTCATCTCTAAAGCAATCTATAAATCTAAATTATAGGAAAGTAACACTTATGTTATCAGAGATGCTTCCAATAGAGGCTGGAGAATATATGATATAGTTTCTAAGAGTAAGACTATATGGATAACAAACCATAAAATTTGAAAAATCCTCCCTCCCATGAGCTGTTTTTCTCTATAGAAAAATAAGTTTTTCAAGATGAGATTTTTGCATTTGTTTGTAATTGTGATTACATAAATAAAGTTATATGAGATAACAAACATGAAATAAGAATAACAAAAATGTACATAAAAGCAAGCATTCAGGCAATGTATAGAGGATGCATTATAATTTTAAACTAATAATAAGAACAATATTTTAAGTTCTTATAATTTATTAAGGAATTAAAATAATATCTTTTACACTAGGGTTATTCAATGTTTATTTTCCATTATTTTTAGCCAAAAAAGAAAACATTGTCAATATTAAAATATTAATTTATCTTAACTCTAAATGTATTAGTTAATTTCATCTAAAAGAGTTAATCTGTATTATAGGCACATACTATTTAAATATAATGCATTATGTTTTAGTTAAGTGCATATTTTAAAAGAAAAGCAACAGTCAGTCTCACAGTCTCAGCTACTTAGTAAGGACTTCTGCAACTTAGTGAGACCCTGTTTCAAAATAAAGACTTAAAAATAGGGCTAGTGATGTAGCTCAAGGCAGAATGTCCCTGGGTTCAATCCCCAGTACTGCAAAAAAAAAAAAAAAAAAAGCAAATTAGATGTCACCTTACATTATTTTTTACTATTCAAACAATAACCATTATGATAATGTGACAATATAGGAATCAATTCTCATAGATTATCAGGATCTATTTTCTATTTTAGAAAGGAAGAAGCTGCCAGGTGTGGTGGGCACACCTGTAATACCACTACTTGGGAGGATTGCAGGCTTCAGGACATCCTCAACAATTTAGAGAGATCCTGTTTCAAAAAATAATAATATAATAAAATAAAGAAGGCCTGGGAGTGTAGGGGTGTAATGTGAAGGTAGATTGCCCTACTTGTTCAATCCCTAGTACAAAAAAGAAAAAGAAAAAAACAAAGAAGAAAAAGGAGGCGAAGGAAGGAGAAGAGGAGGAAGAGGAGGGGAAGAGGAGAAGGAGAAGGAGGAGAAGAAGGAAGAAGCTGTGCTAGCTAGATTTACATCAATATGTTAGAAAGAATCAAATTGAGATACTATCCTTGAGGTCCATTCACTCAGCATGTAATTCTTTATATCTAGTATATACCTGAATATAATGGTGACTATGAACACTAATATCCCGTCTTACAATGCAGAGGAGAAAACAGATATTAATTTCATTATTTTATAAAATTGTGATTGTGAAAACTATGTGTGTGTGTGTGTGTGTGTGTGTGTGTGTGTGTGTGTGTGTTGCTAGGAATGGAATAGGCATTCTACTTTCAAGCTACAACTCCAGTCCTATTTTATTTTGAAACAAGGTCTCACTAAGTTGCAGAGGGCCTCACTAAATTGCTGAGGATGGCTTTGAACCTATAAAACTCCTGTCTCAGCCTCCCAAAGACTGGGATTATAGACATGTGCCACCATGCCTGACTTTATGAAAACTAATTTAAAGGAAAAATTCCCAGTGATATGAAACCTATATTAGATAGAATTAGTGGAATCTCATGGAAGTATTTATAAGATAAGTGAATTTGAGCTGTGTTAATTGGGAGCAATTTATACAAAAAAGGAGAGAAAATCATTCCAAACAATAGAAAGAAACACACAAAGTCCCTATAGTAAGAGACAGTGTGGAGTCTATAAAAGTTTGAAAGTTGTTCTGTATGTTTGAGAGAAAGGGAAACAGATCCACTTGACACATAGCTGGCACACAAAATTAACTATGAAGTCCCTTGTGTCTTGTGTGAAAATTTTTCACCTTCATTTTATGACCAATGAGAAAATGTTTATTTTTATTTAATGGAAAAAAATGATCAATTTTACAAATTAGCATGAACATGCTGTACCAAGTGTAGAGAATGGATAGGAGGAGCTATTAGAAGAATAAATCACCCCAGTATTTGTTCAAGAGTCCAACTGAGAGATGATGATGGCTCAGACTATACAATAGCAATAATGATACAGACAAGTTAAAAGATTTGAGAAGTAAAATTTACATAATGTGGAGCTATGATAGAAATAAGAGAATTTGCCAGTTTAAAGCAATATCAGGAACTGAATTGTACACTGAAGTATATAAATTACATGAATGCAGGAAAAGAAAACGACTTAGATAAAAACTGGTAGAATAACTTTAGGGAGAAGTTTGGTGTGGTGGTGCATGCCTGTAATTCCAGTATCTGGGAGACTGAGACAGTTGGATCTCAGGTTGGAGATCCTCAGCAACAAAGGGGGACTCTCAGAAACCTAGTAAGACCCTATTTCAAAACAAAAAATAAAAAGGGATGGTGGTGTAGTGTAGCGTTCCACGCAACGGATGTCGCGTCCCACGCCACACGGGGTAGGGCAAAGCAGACCAGCCGCTTTGCCCGTCGGGGCGAGCGAGAGAGAGAGTGTCGCGGCCGGGCCCACCACCCTGGGGAGTTGGGGAAGCCCCCAAAAAAACCAGCACCGGCCAGGAGTCCAGTCAGCGGTCAGGCAGCGCTGCAGGAACTCAACTTTATTGGAACACACAATAGAATATATGGGCAGGTCAGGTAGGGAGGTGAAGCTGGGGAGGGGGAGCCAATGGGAGCAGATCTCTTCACCTATAGCTGCGGGGGAGGGAGGTAGGCCTTTCCTTGACCCACCCACTGGCTTCCCTAGGTCTGAGGGGTCAGATTTCACCAAGAAAGGTCAGAGCCTGTAAGTGCCAAATGCCACATAACATGAGCAATCCCTACAGTGTAGCCCAAAAGTATAATGCCCCTGGATTTAATTCACAGTATTACACACATAGAAAATAACTTCTTTAGGGAGAAAATTCAGGGAATACCCAGATTTTATTACTCTGATGTTAATAATGCCTTAAATTGGGAGCTGTTCTGTGAAGTTAGAAACCATTTGTTGATTTCAGAAGAAATGTGTATGTATATACACATTTATATATATAAATTAATATATATATTAATTTTTATACTGGAAATATAAGGCCAAAGTTTGAGTAACAACTCAGGGGTCTTAATTAAAGGCATATTTAACAATTATTATTGTGAATCTTTATAGTATGAGTGAATAAAAAATAATGAATAAAAATAATAAATAAATGTATGAGAAGAGACAAAGGATAGTGATCAGTGTCTTTATAAGTAGTCATATAGTTTAGGATGAGAAAACATGGTTCTGTGAAAACATTTGCCACAGTTATTGGAAAGCTACTGATGGTCTCTGAAGGAATAATTTTAGAGAAATTATGCCATAGGACAAAAAAGAGGTGAAGTATTAATAAAATAAAGTATAGCATGACTATTATCTTGGGTAACAATAAAACACAAAGTAAAAATAGCCATTGTCTGGTAAAATTCATTAAATTTTGTAAAAACCACTGAGAGTTCGCAATCTAAGTACTTATATTAACAGAAATATTTCTATATTATGGTTCTTGAATATTGTTTCATCAAATAATTTTAGTGCTCATCTAGCTTTTTGTATTTTATATTGCCAAATAATTCTAAGTTAGAATTAAATGTAATGATGACCTTCCCTTTTATTACTCTTCTGAGAGCGATATTATTTCAGGAGAATGTGAGTGACTTTTCTAAGACTATGCAAAATATCTATGGTGGAA
Organism: Graphiurus murinus; assembly: GCA_004027655.1. Lineage (NCBI taxonomy): Eukaryota > Metazoa > Chordata > Mammalia > Rodentia > Gliridae > Graphiurus > Graphiurus murinus. Next base: position 77,411 of record PVLC010004159.1, read on the forward strand.
TCTGAGCTTTTATCTTAATCTTATCACTCTATATATTTTATTCCAAGATCCCCATATTATTTTGCTTATACTTGACCACTTGGTATGTAAGTTTAAAACCTTTACTATACTATTAGAAAAGACAGAAAATTTCAAATAAATTATATATCCAAAATATTTTACCTGATATTATTGAATTGTAGCATGTTTTTAGGTAAAAAAACAAGCACAATCGATCTCATCCCATTTTCTGCTAGGTTTATTTCTCTCTCTCTTTCTCTCTCTCTCTCTCTCTCTCTCTCTCTCTCTCTCTCGTGTGTGTGTGTGTGTGTGTGTGTGTGTGTGTGTGTGTGAAGCAATAGCTTTGATATTTGTCCACAATCTACATGTGTCTTTTTAAGGACATGAGTCAGAAAACAAAATAGAGTACATTGGCTGTTAAGGAGATCATTTCTTCAAATAAGTTGTCTTATTTGTCGATTCCCTTTTTACTACTAAGGCACTTCACTTTGTATGCATTATTTGTCTGATAAGTGTACTTTAAAGAGATCCCAGTATAGCTTTGATGTAACTGATATAAACATTGGCTTTGATGGAGAAACACTTTGTTCCTATTAAACTTAAAAAGCATATATCTGAAGGTTAAAGTGTTAGATGAACATGGAAGTTGCCTTGTATTTTTTCTAGCTTCCACCTGTCATGCTTGCTGCCTTGAAATATTTATGTCCCTCATTGTTCTGTCAAGTATAAGACATGCTTGTTAACATTTAGACATAATTTAGGACAGATTTCATAAGCAAACTGTTAAATATTTATGCCTGGTGCTCGTTACTTACAAAGCACTTCACGTATGCATCCATGTTTCAATTATTAATGAAGAGTTTGGACAGACTTTGTTTTTATTGCTCTGTTATCCTAAAGATTAAATTTTTCATATTCTCGCATAAAAATATTCTGAGTTGTTTATTGCTTGATGTTCAAAGATTGTGTCTTCCTTTGATACTAAATTTATTTTGTGTTTAATTTTCTAAAAAAAAAAAAAAGGTAGATTTAAGAAGTACCAGAAAATGATAATATAAAATAAGATTTGTCAGATAAATACATACAAACCTGTGTGAACATGTGTGGGTTGTCTAAATTTAAAAAAATAATAATAGTTTATTTCTGAAGGGGAACTATAACTCATCATTAAATGAGGATATTTATGAGATCACTTAGCCTTTTAAGCCATACATGGCTAACAGCGATAAAATCTGTAAATATAATAGTTAATAATGTTCGTTATTTGTTTAGTTAATATAGTGTAGATAGCTGTTATGCATAGTTATATGAATGGAACCATAAGAATCATGAAAGAAAATTGTTTTGTTTTACACAATTCTCAGCTCTTAGAAAATTTTACCCTGAATAACTCAGCTATGTATTCTTATGAGATTAAAACCTTTTCATATAACTTTAGCTGATTAAACAACACTCTAATACTTAAATTTAGATGTTGACTTTGTTATGCTGTCCTTGTTAAAACTAATGTAACAACTAGAGTCATTTTTGTACCTCTAGAAAGAGATTACATCACTACTATTTGTTGTAAGTGGTTTTAAGACCTTTTTAAATTCATAACTGAACTGTTTTATAAAAGAGATAGATATAGTATACACTCAAGTGACTTGGAAAGGGAAATATATTATAAAGCACCAGAGATTTTTCTCCATATCATAAGAATCATATTTAAATTCTGATACATATTTATGTATCTGTGATGGCAGAAATGGGATCCGAATCCTGGTAGACTTGTTTCACATTAGCAATTGCATGACTACCTCTACACTGAATATAATTTTCAGTTTCCCCTTTCAAGATAGATATAAAATGTACTTGCAACAATTATGACTTTGATTTTTATTTTTAATTAAATGTTTCTTTATTGAAAAATAAAACTTTTGGTTATTAAAAGTACTTTATTTCAATAAGTTTAATAAAATAAAAGACAATTTTAATATAGAGGAAAAACTAATTACCTCTTTGTTTCTTCTACACTTAATGTATTTTTCTGAATTCTTAAGCACTTAAAAAATTTCAGAATATGACCAATAAATATTAAGACTTTTAAAATATTTGTATTTGAAAGTAGATATATACTACTTACTTCTTGTTAAGTCATTAGTAAAATATTATAGGCCTATAGAATGCAAATAATTCATTTATAATAATAATAGAAATGTTTCTATTATTATTCACTTTTCCATTTTCTTTACTTCTGTTTAAGAATATGATTTCACTTAGACTTTTAAATTGTAGATAAATGGAAAATAACCTGAACAGTCTATCTGGAATGAATGTGAAAGCAGGGTCGGATGGATACCAAAAACTGTTTTGTTTCAACAGAAAATCAAATTTCCAGGCAAATCACCAAAAATGATTCATTGTGGTAGGCTTAAGATGACAAAAAGTATCACTGCCTCATGAAGTTTTCTGGTATTTATGAACCATTATGCTTTTCTCTTCATTACAAAAGAGAAAAGTAAATAAATAAGCAAACAAGTCAATTGGATTATAAGGAAAGTACACTGGTAAAGACTTAAGACTAGTCAGGATTGGAATAAGAGGAAATTATTTTAGTTTATCATCTTTAGAGCAAATTTCTGTATTTTATCACAGAACTTAGTAATTACTTAAGCCTTTAAATTACTCACAACTCTGAAATTAGTGCATATTATTTAAATTTAAATGACAATGCATTGCTGATCTTATAAAATGCATGAAAACCATAGAATTAATCCTCCATTTACAGCTCCAAATTAAGCTTATGGAAAACTGACATTGCAGCTAATTTTTTTCTAGTCCTTGTATGAATTTATGTCCTCTTTTATCTCTGATTATCTAAATAAATATAGCCCAAATGGAAAAAAGATTAAGAGGATTTGGCTTGGCTTTTCTCCTCATGTGTTTCTCAGTTCTTAATTTTGGAATAGCTCTTTTACAAACAAAGGAAACTTCTTAAACAACCATACCACCAAGGCAAATTTATTTTGGCTTACATTTTTAATGGCATGCATCCATTTTCTAATAATCAGGAACCACACAGAAGAAAAAGTAGTGCTATGTTAAAAGAAAAAGAATATATGATATAGTACGAAAGGGACTAACAAATGCCCCAAAATTTAGACAATGAAAAGCCCAAATGAGAAAGAATAGCAGAAGTTATTGTCCCCTTGAAGGAAGGATGTCTAATGGATATTGGGACATCATTTTTATTTTATAATTTTGAGGAATAGTTACACTATATTACCTTACTAGAGTCTATACAGGATCAATTTTATTGATTATGCATCTGAAAGCTTTGAGAGGAAATACCAATAATATTTTTAAGACTACCTCATATACAACTGAATGGAAACTTTACTCTTTTTACTGACTAAATATTGTATTGAAGCTAATTGAAAATTTCCTTACTTTTAAATCCACACTTTTATTTCCGAATGCTTAAATTACATCACATTTATAACAAATATATTAGAATTATGAAATAACAAGAAAAAGTAAATGGAGATAATGATTATTAGAAAATGGATGCATGCCATTAAAAACGTAAGCCAAAATAAATTTGCCTTGGTGGTATGGTTGTTTAAGAAGTTTCCTTTGTTTGTGAAAGAGTAATGGAGTAATGAGTATTAGACTAATTAAAAGGTATCTGATTTCTTCATTTTAACATATATTTTGATGTTTTAATTAGAAATAGAAAATATATTTTAGAAGGTGGGTGAGTAGAGAAAAATGAAGGTTTGAGTGCTATGTTACAAAAAGTGTTTAAAGATGTTTTCTCTGATAAGGGACATTATGGCACCAACATGAAGAAAACAAGAGACCAAGTAATATAACCCCTAGGGAAGAGATTACATGTCATATCCAGTGGCACTTGTAAAAGTCCTGAGTTGTAATTTAACTGATTTCATTCTCAAAATGCCAAGAAAGCTGGTGTGGCTTTACATTAGTGACCAGAGTAGATTGATCGCATGTGATATCATGAAAGAAACAAGAATAGTTGAATGTAGGAAATAGTGGAGAATTTTCTAAAAGTCAGCAAGATGGGTAAGAGTGGTTGGTCTAAGAGGGAAAGATTTGGATGATAGTAAGGAGAGGCTTTATAATTGGAGGATCTATTAAGTTATGGAATTAGGTGAGTTGGTTTGTATTTAGCATAAATATAGAGATGAAAATATACACAAACCAATGAAACATTCTTTGAAACGCTTCTAGAAAATTGAATCCTTGAGCACAGGAGAAAAATGTTTATGGTCAGTATGGAAAAGAAAAAAGTAAGAGACTATTATATGTGGAGAGTAGGAAATATTTCGAGAAAGAAATAGTGGCTTTGGAAAAGTGTGGGGTCTTTGAGGAAGTAAGTATAATTATAGTGGGTTTGTGTGGTAATATGTGAGAAAGAAGATACACAGAAAATACAGAACTTGTCCAGCCTTCCTCCCCATTCATAAATGCTACAGGATGCAGAGTGTTGGACATGTAGAGTATTAAGTAACAAAAAGAATTTCTTTTGGTAGTAGGGATGCTGATAATGTGATTTGTATACTTAGAGAACCATCAAGTGGATAGGGGAAGCAACAACATCCTATAATATAGGAAAGTATTTCCCAGGGTGGGGGGAATCCTAGATTATACTAAAGAAAAGGTTATATGAGGTATATTTGAAATAATTATCCTTAAATAAAATAATAAGGTGGTCTATATTATAGGAGTGACAACAAATTATGTGATAGATACAAGTAAGAATGATATTAGAGTAGGCATCCAGAATTTATCTACTGATTGCTTCTATTTTTCTCATGGTAAAACAGAGCATTGTTTGCAGCTGATATGAATAATCCTCTTAGAGAAGGGAAAAGTGAAAAAGTAAAGACATATTTTAAGATGATTGGACAGAGCTTGAAACATCCTACGCTCATGAATTTGAATGTAGATTAGAAACAGAGTTAGGAAGTGAGAGATTTTTAGTGGTGGCCATGAAAATAAGGAACGTGGGGATATTTGGAGAAATAATAGAGAATTGTAAAGGGAAACATCAATAAATTAGAGTCCCTTGTGAGATAAAATAGTTTGAGGGAGTTTCAGTGGGTCCTAACTGGAAACTTAAAAGCTGACCTTGCGAGTGTGGTATTGAAATTTTGAAAGTAGACAGAGTTATTGGTAAGGACAATTTTCAGGGTACGATCATAAAATGAAGTTTTTGACAAATTTATGGAAGGATAATACAATTGTTTCATTGAATACTAAATTCATCTTCAATTTGGTCAGAAATCCCAGTACTTGTAAGGCTAAGACAGGAAGAGTATAGGTTCAAAACCAGGCTCAGGAACTTAGTGAGGCTCTCAGCAAAATAGCAAGATGCTATTTCAAAATAAAAAATAAGAAAGGACTGGGGGTGTAGCTCTGAAGTAGAGTGCCCTGATTTCAATCCCTGGTACCACACATGAAACAACAAAAAAAAAAAAGAAGGAAAGAGGAAGGAAGAAAGGAAAGAAGGAAGGAAGGAAGGAAGGAAGGAAGGAAGGAAGGAAGGAAGGAAGGAAGGGATAAATTATGAAAATAATGAGTCATTTGCTAAAACTCCAAGTATCAGAGCTGTATGAAGTCTACCAGGAATTGTTATCACTGTCTAGCCTCAAAAGCCTAAACAGAACTGAGTGTTTTATTCCTCTGTCATCTTTCAGGATTGTTTTTCTTGTCTTTGACTTTGGGATGCTGAGTTTAATATGCCTAGGTATAAACTTCTGAGATTTATTCTGCTTGATATTCTCTGAGCATCACAGATCTGTGGGTTACTGTGTTTCTTCTGTTCTTTTCTCTTTCTGTTTCTTCTGTCATTATCGTTCTGTGTATTTTATATCTTTTTGAATTGTCCTATGGTTAGTTATTAAATAATCTGTTCTGTTTTTCCATTTTTTTCCTCTTTGTATTTCAGTCATGAAAGTTTCCATTGACAGTTTTCAAGCTTACTGATGTTTTTTTTTTCCTAGACTGTGTCTGTTCTATCGAGCCCATCAGAGACATTCTTCATTTTTCTTTTGGTGTTTTCATTTCCTATTATTATTTCTTTGAGTTTCCATCTACTTTTACATTATTCACTGACCATGCTGTCCAATTTTCCCATTGGAGCTCTTAGCATGCTACAGAATGCTAATTAAAATCCAAAAGTAAGAATCCAGCAGAGATAACCCAACCTCTCTGTCATAGACATTACAATTTGGTTCTGATATTTGTTCTGTCTCTTCTTGCTTTGTCTTTTTTTTTTTTTTTCATTTAGTATGCTTTGTATTTTTGTTGTTGTTATTGCTGAAACTGGATGTGATGAAATTACGGAACATTTAGCATGAAGATTTATGTATGTCTGACAAAAGATAAGGCTGTGCTTTGGTTTGGCCGGAGCTGTAGGTGTCAAAAGCCAAAATTTCCAACAGTATCTTTGTTTTTTCTCTCTTCTATTGTCTATTGGCTTCCCATAGATTTTTAACATCTAAAATTTGTAGTTCTTCCCCTGTGCTCCCCTGTTATTATAAAAAAAAAAATATTACAAAAGTGGTGGCAATGTGTGGTAGGCAGAAGGATTTTACAGTCCCATGATTCGGCCTCAGTCTTTGGGGAAATGTGCCCCTGTACTTTGAACTTTCCTGTGTTCCTCAATTTTGTTGTGTTTTTGTTTGCCTCCATTAGATGAGACAGAAAGGCTTGTGGGGATTGGCATTGAATATTCCCCTCCTCAAAGCCAGTTAAGCTCTGCTAATATCCAGTCAGTAAAGTGCAGTAAAACAGTTTCTCTTGAGGGCAGGCCTTGTTAGGAAGAAAAGATTGCTAGAGGTCTATTTTGTAATGTACATTTTTCCCATTCCCCTGCTAGAAATAGCAGCAGATTTCTCTCTGATATTCACTGAGTACCTAGGTAAAATTCGTAAAAATATGTGTGGGCCCATTTAAAAATGGTCTCCCCTGGAATTTTGACCTTTCAAACATGTCCATATGGAGCCTTCAGCAATTTATCAGCTACAATTTAGGCTTTCCAACCCCGATAGTGTTCCCATAGAGTTTTCTACTCTTGCACTTCTGCTCAGCTGTGCTGTAATTCTGTTTCCACCTGTCTGTCTCTTTAGTTTTGAGGATAGTGGTTTGTTCCTATGACCTCAGTTCTCTGACAGAGTTAAGAAATGTTGATTTCAGTTTGTTAAATTGTTTTTCCCTTGCTTGTGGAGAGAAGAAACAACTTCCACACTCTGTGCATGCCAGATTGGAAATCAAAAGTTCTGCGCTGGTATTTTACAAAGGATAAAAAGATAAGGTATGAAATTTGCAATGAAAATTAAGGAGTACTCCCATTCTAATGTTTTACGTTGTATGAGAAATAACTTACTATCTCAAGCCAGTCACGATAATGCTATCTAGATAATGCAGTATAATAATGAATGAGAATGAAGGAAGAAGCAGCCACAAAAAATAAATCCTGTAGAATAATTAAGTCCTATAGAATGTGTGTGCTATTTAATAAAAGGAACTTTGGGTAGGATGCTTGTATTTTGCAAATAATTAGTTTTATTTATATCATTCTAACATGGACATATAATTTGCTGTTAACCACATAATTGAATTTGAAAACAGAGTGTCTCAGCAAGCCTGGCAGGTTTCCTTCACAGATCACTAATCCCATCCAATAGTTCCCACAGCTGTACCATAAATATCAGAGGAGGTCACCATCTATCACTGGCACATTTATATGGAGAAGACTCCTGGGTCAGGAGATGGAATCCACATCAACATCTGTGGAGAAGAATGCAGAGTACACATTTTTTTAAGTATCTGTGAGTATTATGGGTAGAAAGTATAGATGGGCTATAAAGGTGATAGAATCTTGAAAAGTACTATAATAGGAAAAAGCTGCAAAGCTAGCAAAACACATTATATTTTAGCAAAGCACAAATATACTGTTTAGCTCAGCTGGAATCTTCAGTTACTGCCTTAGGCAGCTATAGCACTAAAATGAACAAATATTTTTGTGGGGCTTGTTGAGATGTAGGAATGGGAAATGTGAGAAGAGGACAAAAATTAAAACGTGAAGTTGGAGAGAGAGAGAGAGAGAGAGAGAGAGAGAGAGAGAGAGAGAGAGAGAGAGAGAGAGAGAGAAAAGCTAACCAAATGAATTCTGTAGTTTTAGCAAAGCAGACAACATGGAGGTTTCACAGCTGGTGCAGATGCCTCTAACTAGGGAGGTTAGTTTCTTAGGAGTTTAAAAAATATTCATTATGATATCATAAAGAGATTTCTCATACTTCATGCCATACATAATTTATGATTCTTTACTTTTTAAGGGGAAAATCATTTAAGCATGCTTCTCAGGGCTACAGGTCAATAACTAGTTTCTTTGATTTGTCCTTTTTATATGTTGGGTCCACAATGTACCTTGCATTTTTCCAAACGGTGTAAGAGTGTCTTTAATTTACAAGGAGATAAACAAGAAGCTAGAGCACTGCATTTTCTGATCATTTTTCATTTTGTGTCCTTATTACCCATGAGTATATTAGTTCTAATAGCCAGCAGTTTGCTTTAAGAAAACTAAATCATTTTTCAGTTATAAAACCAAGATTAGCCATATATTTAATCTGAAAATACAAGCCTGCAATTAGAGAGGAAATATCTCTTCCTAATTCCAGTCCTGACTAGAGCCACTGGATATAACTAAGGGAAAAAGTTGAAGCTTTCAAATATGGACAGTTTGGGAAAATAAAAATTATACAAAGGAAAAAAAAAGTGTCAGTTAAGTGGAGACATTTTAGAAATAATAAATTTTATTCATGAATATATATATACTAAGCATGTATACACAGAGTTCATATCTATGATTAAAAAATATTCAATTTGATCTCTTTTCATTGGAAACAAATGTTTAGGAGTCAAAACTTTTCACAAACTTAAGAAGATTTAGGAAAATCCTAAGGAAACATAGAAAGGAAAGTTGTAAACTGTAAATTATGTAGTCTTAAAACAGAGGAAAGGAGCAAATTATTTTCCTGGAATATGGTCCTCAAATTCTAAGGCTGGGTACATATTATGGGCAAAAGAAAATTAGGTGCTTTAAACCTTTTCAGGATTGCAGTAGGAAGAAAATGAGACAAAATTTTAGTGTGCATAATATGATCTATGCTACCTAAGGGATGATAGAGTTCTCTTTTTAAAACTAAATGAAATTTGACAAAAGTTCAACAGTCACTTATTTAGGCAATATTGTAAATCCTTCCTGAATAACAACTCATGGGTATGAGAAAAATCTCATTAAAATATGAGATAATTGCATTATAATGAGAGATTTGCCAATTCTGAAATGACATTCCAAGAATGAATCCACAGATGATATCATGACTATAATTTTTAAATTACAACCAGATAATTTATGTCTAATCCAGCTGTAGATGTATGATTTTTATTATCTATTTTAAGAAGTAAAACATACCCTGCACTCATTTCCTCCTGTGTTGACCCATTTTATGATTTGTAACAACTCCAATAAGGAAGTTAAAGCTATTTTTATAGCAAATGGAAATAGTATTAATTTCATTTTAGTAGTTTTCTATACTTCCATAGGAAGTAAAGACAGGGAAAACAACTAAATGGCTGCCAGAGAAGAGGCGGTTTAAAAAATACTAAGCACAATAAATATAATGAGTGCAAAATCTGTGCTCAGGTCCACAGTTCCAGCAATTATTTAACATGTATCTGTAGTTTATGTTTATTTGATACTCCAAAGGTATGCTGCCTTTTAGTCAAAAGCTAGTTATTCTATTAATTACTTATGTAGAGGCAGCTTTTCTAAATTATTTTCTATTTTTTTTTTTTTTTAGGGGAGAGTTCACCTTGAGGTAAGTATTTCACAGAATCACACAACATATTTGCAAAGAAAGTAATTCGTTATAATAGTGTTGGGAAAAATATGCTTCTTTCCCCCCGAAAATGATTAAATGTATATAATGTACACAATGGATATCAGTCCATGATTTTGATCTGATTTTAAAATGCATACTTTTCCTTCTTTACAAGTATTCTATATATTTACACACTTTAGCAATTATTTGTCTCTCTGTTCTATGTCTCTTTCTCAAATTTGGTAGATAGATGGCTTATAAATGTAGATATATTACTATAAATATCTCACATAGAAATATCGAGTAATCCTAAAGTGTTAAACAATCAGTAATTGTTATTATCATGTGGTTTGCATTTATTTTTACAATTGTAATGGTAGTTATAACAAAGTAGTAAATTATTTTCTGACTCTTGCCCTACGTCTCAGCTCCAATTGCTTTACTGAATCCTTTTCTGCATCTGATATAATCTGACAGGTGTTCAGTAGGTATTGTAATCCTGCTCCTAGATGTTCACACCCTATTATTTCAGTTTCTCTGTGTTCACCTTTCCTAAGTCCCAATGTTCTCCATCAGTGCCCTGGTCAACGTCTTCCATTGTCCTAGTACCTTCAAAATGTGTTATCCCCTCCTCTTTTCCAGAGTGATAGCTAAGATGAGGTTCAAGCTATGCTTGAGTTTAAGCATGTTTAGGTAAAATAAGTAAATAAATAAATAAACAAGCAAATAAATAAATACAATGGAATTCTCAATTATCCTTAACTAGAGCGAAATAGATCTCTATCACCCAAAGTATAACTTTTTTCAGCTTTCTTCCATCAAATCCTGGTTCATTGCATGTATTGTTTAGGTCAAGCTATAGAAAACTTTCAGTCTTAAGGGTATCTTCCTGTATGTAGTCATTTGGGGGATCGTAAGAACTGGTATATGGTGTATTTTTATTTTGTGAGGTTCTCACCACAGTTCCTGTGGATGATCCCTCTTCTTCCCCAGACACAAATCATTTTAAACACTTGAACATTTTCTAATTTGAAGAGTTTGTCTAATGCTGAGCTTTATAAATATTACTGATTAGTTTTACCCAGTCCTCTTTTATGACTCAACATAACTCTTTTCTTGAAACTGAATTCAGCATAAAATAATTAGCAAACTGTTTTAGTGGTAATTTAAAAATAAGATATATTTTTATTTAATCAGATTGTCAGCATTTAATTGTCTTGCTTTTCTGTTATATCATAGCTTTAGAAAAACAGTACATATGAAATAGTTTTTTCTCTATTTTCAATATAAAATAGTAATATATTGTCAGCAGTATTATGATCATAGGGGATATAAATCTATAAATACATTAACAAAAACTACCTTGTCATGTAGCAGATATTAGCCATACTGCCCTTAGACATTAAAAATATCCTGAAAAATAAATCCTCAAAATCAAGGAATTTTATTAAGGTGGATTAAAATAGCATTATATCAAAATGAGAAAATGATCAGTTTGAATGAAGAACACCTGTTGTATGCTTTATTTTTTACCATGAACTGTAAAATAAAACAAATTTTCCTTATTAAAATACAGAAAGTAAATATTAAAATGATCATATTTCTGTGACAATAATAATTGAACAAAACATGATCTTAAAAATAAATAAAAAGTAAATAAAAAAGTGTGTTGTTGAATGCATGTAATACCAGTACTTGGGAGGTTGAGACAGGAGGATTGCAGGTTCAATTCTAGTCTTAGCAACATAGAGAAACCGTGTTTCAAAATGAAAATAAAATAGGGCTGGGGTTGTAGCTTGATGGGAGAATGCCCTTGGGTTCAATCCTCAGTACCATGCATGTGAGCGCTCACGTGTACACACACACACACACACACACACACACACACACACACA